>BRZM01000019.1:2746665-2799843 GCA_033238685.1 Lates japonicus | reverse complement strand
AAAGACACTCTTCTCTGAAGAATAATCTGATATTTTCCTCACAAAATTCTTGCATCATACTTGTGTAAATCGCATACTGGACCCGACTGGCCTCCAAACAAGTTGTGATGTCTAAAATCAAGCTCATACATCCACGTCCTAAACTTGGATCCCAAGCGAGCACAGAGGAACTATGAATGGAGTGAGTCTTCAACAAATTTTAGGCAAAGATTGGTTTGAGTTCAAATAAGTACTTTGTTGGTGAGAGGACCTTCATCGCCATGATTTACAGTAATAAACATGCAGTTTAAAAGAATGGTGGGACCGTCATGGATAAAATGAGCATCTACTTCCAGCGGAGAAAATTAACATTGACTCCTGTGTTAAAGTCTTGTGTTTTGTTATTGTAAGGACTCTGTTGCTTTATGTACTGTACAAACATCACATGACTTCCTCCCTTTCCATAAATACTACAGCCACTAGAGGTCACCTAACAATAAAACGTAACTATGGATCATAATAAGCTACTTTTGCATTTTTGCAGGAGAATCTCACGACCTCTAGTGTCAAACTTACACATATACAATTCTGTAGCCCAGCTCAAACATACAAGTAACAAAGAAATCAAAACACACTTTGGTCAGTTTGTGTTCACAGATTTGTGCCTTTGTCCCATTCATGGTTTTGAACTTTGGTTGAAATCTGATCCCGCCAAATAGTGAAATGTGAAGTGTGCCCTCTTATGTACAGGAAAATAGATCTGCATCTCCATGATCTGACTATACGCCTCCATGAGTATGTTGAATCATATTCATTCCTCTCACGCAGAACCCACTGCGCTGGAAACTGTATTTGGCACAAGGGATTCAAATTCTTCCAAAAGGAAAACCAACCAGTGCCCCCCAACCCCTCACCAGCACAGAGAGAGAAAGTGGCAGACAGGCGGCTGCTGGCATTCAAATTATGCCCTTTATTGTCCATTAAAAAAGGAAGAATCAAACAAACAAAAGGGCTCCATGGACAGCTCCGGCCAGAACCTCATTTGAAATCATCTGTTGTTGACAAATACACACACCACCCCTCACATCATACAATTTTAACATCCTCACCTGACACACACACACACAGTGACGAATCTAACTCAACTAAATGCAGACGACACATATCAGTAGCACATAAGCCCATTGAAAACATATGTGTTTGCATAAGCTCAGATGCACAAAGACACACACACCAAGTGCCTCACCCCGCCTGTAGGTGGTGGGAGAGGGATCACCCATTTATGCCCCTGCAACAAAGCTGGTTGTTGTCATCTTGGGAGAGCCTCCCAGACAGCTGACCAGGTCATAGCCAAATAGCCACTTCCTCACACGCCTTCTCCTCCCCAACACACCCCGCCTCGCACCTCTTGTAAACAAAGTCATAGTCCATTTGAACTACCAAAATTAGAAATGGAGAATATCAGAAATCAAATGAGGCTTTATATATGGTGTCTGCATCTGATCCAGCAGAGGCGATCAAACCTTCCACTTAAACAAACACCTGGGGTGTGTGTGTGTGTGGGTGGGGGGGATCAATGAGGAGAACGGAGGGAAGCGGTTATTTATATAAATCAGAGGCTGTGGTTGGTGTGGCACCACTATTACCGGTCACTGTTCCCCTGTTCACAAAGCAGAATAAGTTCCCGTCACCGCCAACAATGTAAAAAAGAATATCTACAGGTTGTGTGTCTCAGGTTAGAGACGTAGCTACAGCTGCAAACACACACACGTCAAGTTACCCTTAAAGCCCATCCCAATTCAACAACTGTGGTTGTACTCATGCCCGCGCCTCCTGAGGCCACACAATATGCTGCCAACATGACCGAGATGACCTGCATCAGAGAAACCTTTCTCAGTTTGCCCGAGCCACGGTAGAGGTCATGGCCTGGCCGGAATCGCCAAAAGGTATGCTGCCGATGGCTGGTACAAGGAAATAATAAACTCTCACAAAACATTACATTGTCTCCTAACAGTGTATCAACCATAGTATGTTAACATTTTTTTTGACAATATTATTTTTTATTTTCTTTAATTCCAGCTGGTTTAAACATCCATTCCGGAAGGAAAGTCAATCTTTCCTCCAGTTGATCATATAAATGGCACTATGATGTCAAAAGCTCATTTCGCCCAGGACCAGAACAACTTTTGCCTTCAAAACAACATTTATATTGTTTTTAACCCACGTAATAATTTCTGTCAAAGTGCGAATACAGTTATCCAGTACAACCATGGACCTTTCATTGACGTCAAACAGATTTGCAATGTCTTTATTTCTACATGCCTCAAAAGTGTAAGTCTTTAAACTCTTTGTGTCTCATACAGCTCTTTTTAGCAGATCACTCTAGATATTTAAACAGATTGTTTATCAAACTACTGAAGACAGGAAACCTGATCTGTTTTTGCCTGTATAAACAAACACATCGATTAGCGTTTTCTACTTTGGTGTCTTGCTATTTTTGGGGGCAAGAAAGTCGTGACGTTACATCATGCTGTACTCTGGGCAGTGGCTATTTTTAAAAACGATTATTTTTGAGTATGATCTTCCACAGCCAATTATTGTAGCTGATGTGTGACAAACTGCTGTCTGCGATGTAGTATCAGAAGATTCAAGGTTTTGATATGAGGTTTTGAGGTGTGTTGGTAACTGATGCTAGAGTTATAAAGATGTTGCCAGGTGGTGCAGTTGATGCAGAAATATGATCAACTGAACCAATTAATATCTAAATGTGATACTGCATGGTGCTAGATTCCCTGTGTAAGCAGGAGATAGTCTGCACTTTCTTGTTGTTTTTTCTGCCAGCAAGCAGCAGAGAGAACTGAGAAAGCACTGAACCAAAATATTGATTACCTCTCTTTTTTTATAGGAACTTAGGGAAATATAATGCAACATGTCGCCATTGTCTCAGGTTCTGCTTTTATTTCTGTTTCCACACTATGTGGTGGGAGGAAGTTTCTTGGACCTAATGTTTTAGAGCTACAAAGGTTTAGGTTTCAGGCATATCTGTGTGCTTAAAAAACAATTTTACTACTGCATCTGAAATAAATAACTGCAAGGATTAAGCCCTGGACATATTTTGAACATTTGAGATCATCATTTGATAAATACAAAGAGGTAGACATATAACATACTGCCCAAAACTACTTGGGTTTAAAAGAGCATGTTACTTTTTAATCCCAAAAGAAAAGAAATGTACATGTTCAAGCACCAGACTATGTGGACAAAACATTCTGAGATGACACAGCACAGGACTTCCTTTTGACCAGTTTTAGGCCAAGAATAAGGCAAATACCTTAACATTAAGATTGGCTAGAGTATTAATATGGACAAACTGATTGGTTCAGCTCAGGAGGAAGGGGTGACATAACGAAAGGTTAAGACAAGTGTTAACAAACGACAGAAAGACAAAATGGATCAAACATACACACACACAAACACCGTACACAAGAGTTGCATGTGCGCACCACAGTGACTAACATTACCACCCACTGAATAGCACCTGTGTCTGCGTGTGTGTATGTGTGTGAGAGTTCGTGAGACTTTGAAAAAAGGGGTCATTGCTAGTCACAGTCAGAAGTCTCTCATATGGGCTGGATCAGCCGCTGCAGAGGTCAGAGGTCACAGTGTCAGGGGTTGAACTCCCGTAGCCAATCATAGGTCAGTGAGGGGCTGAGTGGCTTTCCCATGTGAAGTGAACACCAGTGCTTAGACAGGATAAGCACAGCACAGAAAGACCTGCTTTACAACCCAGTTTCAAGCACCTCGCCAGTCAGGACGTGGTCACTTTATCACATCTGTTGTTAGTCAGTCACTTAGTATATCATCAGTTAATTAGCCGGTCAGGTTTGTTATTAGATGTTATTAACAAATAGACGCCTTGCAAGTCCAAGATGAGTGGTGCAAGCTACTTATTTAGCATTATTCTGACTGGTAGTTGTGACTTCAGTTGAGTAGTTGAAGGCAATTCAAAGAGATTAATAAATTATGACTTTTTATTTTGTTATCACAAATAACATTGTTATTCATGATGAGGTATCTGGTCTTGTTTTAGAGGAAGTTTGGGGTTCCCTAACAGACCTATGACCCATGCTCATGAAAACACCCATGTGACAGTTACTATCTGCTTGATACAATGAAATAAAGTTAGAGTCAAAAATATTCCTGTGAGGGTAGTAAAATCACAGGGTAGTATTTATCCAAACCACAATGCAAACTGTTAAGATTGTCCATTGTCCAAAATTTGTTGTGACACAGCACTGTTTGTTGTGTCTCTGAAACATCCCACTGTGTCATCAATCATTTAAGTATTGAGCTGGAAGGAACTCAACTGTTGTTTGTTGTTGATAAAAAAGTTTACTTTTCACTTTGAAAATGAAATGACAAAGGCTACAGAGACATTCGTTGAAACAGATAGATTGTGGCTAGCTGCCGTTTGCACTAGCAATGTAGGGAGGAAGAAATAAAAAGATTTTTAGCAGCTGCCATCCCCACAAATACATATGTTATGACAGAAAATGTTGTTTTGTATTCAAGTCTGTTTAATATGACGAATTATGATGTCATGTAGTTCTTTATTTCTTTATTTGTAAAGAAAGTCAACAAGTATTTTAGTTACTGAATAATAGTGCCATTTAAAACATGCCGCAGTCCACAGTGTTGGTCCAAGCCTTGACTCTTAGGCCTGTATTTGCATAACCAAGTTAGCTATTAAAATGCTCTTTCATCAAATCTCCAATAAGCTCAAATGTTTCTAAGTGCTTTGATAGCATATGATTTTGTGAACCACACTAGAAATCAGGACTTCAGCAAAGTCTCTGTCTTTGCAAGGAAATAAGTGTTCACTCAAGACCCAGTATATTGTTTTTTGAAGTGATAGCTACCAGACCTCAGAGTTGAGGGTTTTGGTTTGTCCCTGGACCCGCGTGCCGGTGGAAACACGAGGCAAACTGAGTTATCTCTGTGGTCATATATAGACTGAATGTAGATGAAAACAACTGTCAAACATGAAAAGCATAGCCTGTGCAGTCTGGAATGAGCAACAGATGAGCAGCGTAATTAGATATTTCTTTTCCTTTAAGAGAAGTGGAACCCAAAGTGAGTTCAAGTCGGACTCAAATACATTCGTACACTGTATATTATTACACAGACAGAAGAGGAAGAGAGAGAGAGATCGAGTTGATTTGCACGGCACTTTGTGAGGAGGGTTCACAGCAGCCGCCAAGATAGTATTTGTGTCGTGTGTGTGTGTGTTTGTGAGGGCTGATTCGTCGGTGCACGCGCGCTTCTTTCAACCTTCTGCTTGCTGGAGCCCACGTTTACTTTGATTACTGTAAGACGGTTTTCTAACCACGCACGCCCGCCCTGCGCCTCCCGATCAGGCTCCCTGAGGGCGCTTGATTGGCCAGAATCCGCTAGCTCAACCAGGTCAACACCCGGCAGTCAGAATGACTATTGGTCAGGTGTGGCCACCGCCACATCGTTATCCCCACGGGAGCAAGGCCTGATTGAGCCCGGAGCCGTCAGGGCCGGCCCACAGTTTCGGTTAGCCAGAGCGTGAAACCGCGTAGAAAGTTACATTGAGGTAAAGCAGAGCCAGACGGGACTGTTGTCGCTGCTGGGAGTTAATGCAAACCAGTCAGCATATTTTCCCCTTTTTCTTGAAGCCTTTTTGGGCACAGTTTTGTATCCAAACCAAGGGAAGCAACATTTCTGGTTTTGTTGACGTTCAATCTAACCAGGCGACCGCGTAGACGAAAGTCAGCGGGAACTTCACTGCAATTAACTTTTGTGGACGATTTCGATGTTTGACTGAGAGTCAGATAGTTTGGTGGCTGTCTGTTGGACGGGCTACTGGCTTGAATTTCTTCCTGTTGTTTGTTTGGTCACTTCACCGGAATACGTCGGACCATAATAACATAAACGCTGGAGGACGAGGTAATTCCAGCTCTTTCATTTCACCTGGTTCATGCACCCTCTCCTCCTCCTCCTACCCCAGTTTAGCTGCCTCCAGCTACGAGCCGCTTCCGCGTTTTTCCGGTTGATATTACCGCGCTGAGGAGCAGGCACAACGACGGAAAGACGGAGAGAAGTAGGGATTCACATTAAACGGTCGGTGAACTCGACGGAGCGCGCGGAGGGGTGGAGGCATGGTTTTGTCGAACAACGACACAGTCCCACATCAACGGCGGATGGATTCGTCGCCGTGATCGGGAGCAACCCTCCACGTCCTTACATTGCACCCTGGTCATCTCTAAACGGCTTTGAAGAGGAAACGGTTGTATCCTCCCGAGATAATAATGTTTCCCCCAGGCGACACCTGAAGATTCTTCTTCCTGTTTCAGCAGCAGTCACCTGATGTAACTGGGTGTCCAAGGCCTGGAGACTACCTCTCTTTGTCTTACCCGCGCCTTGTTGTCTTAGTTTTCAACAGCCTTCAGGCAAAGTAGATTATACGCTCTTTCTTTTCTTTCTTCCTGTTGGCTTGCACTGCCCAGAGCAGCAGAGGATTGATAATATTGTTTGTTTAATAAGACCATTAACAAAAGTTGTTATACACGTGAGCCTGAGAGGATCAAATGCGCTTGTAGGCCACATAACAAGGCAAAATGTTAATAATCCTGTGTGTGTCCTGTAATGCCCACCAGGTTCCAGTAGGCTAGCCTCTTCCAAGTCGTCATCCCAGAGTCAGCTGACCGCATCAAGGAGGAGTTCCAGTTTCTTCAGGCGCAATACCACAGGTGGATAATACAAACACACATGCACACATTTGCACTGGAAGCCTCCTCTGTCTTTATAGGGGAGGCACGGTAGCCAGATTTCTCATTGTCATCTACCCCTCTAACGCTAAACCTCACTCTAACCGCAGTCATCCCCCTTACCATAATGAACAAAACCCCAACCCTTGCCTCACTCTAACCCATAAACCTGGATTAGGTTCATGTTCACACAAAAAAGTAAAAACACACATGCAGCAGCAGACCCAGGCATCAGCAAGTAGCGCTTTTACACCTGCGGTAGGTCTAAGTCTTGCATATGGAGCCAGAGGGTGGCGTGTGGGCTCAGGGTCACAAATCACTCTTTTATTTTCCCCAGTATATGTGTGGTTGTGTGTTGAGAAACGAGACTGCCTGAGCATGTGCAGTTGTGTTTTCTTCTTTTTGCTTTGTATATATAAGCCAACTGCCCATGTCAGGAGGGTTGGTCACAACAGGTGAAAGCTGCTGACCTACAAACAGACTGTTTGTTGTTGTTCAAATCACATCCTGATTGGACACACAGGTCAAACCAAACATCCCACATAGCCAGCCACATCTTCTTCATTTCAATTTCTCACTCCTCTTGAAAACCTGCTCTGTGCCCTGCACTGTTTAGGTTAGTCTTTGCACTAGTGCTTTAATCAGAGCCAAAAATGAGGGACTAGAGACTTACAGTCACCACCTGAAGAATTATTGTAGAAAACAGCTGGAGCTGGTTAGCAGTTGATCAGAGATGCAAACGTTTGTAAATTCTATTCAGGAACTGGGGTTGAGCAAGGCCAAATTAAATTTAATGTGGTGAATTGTTGTTTTTATGGTGGTTTTTTTTCCAGTCCCAAAATGGAGTGGGAGAAGGAAGTGAGAAGACAGAGATGCAGAGACACTATGTCATGGTGAGGTCCTTGCACTGTATCCATTTGCTCCTCCTACCACACATCACACACTGCAGTTATCCTCGCTGAATCAATGGAACAGATGGAATGATGGAAAGAGGCATATTGAAGAAATCTGTACAGCACCTGACAGTAACACCTGCTTTTTTCTGTGCAGTTCCTTTACTCAGATTTGCCAATGACGATGATTTAAAGAGATTACACAGTTGTAACTTTGCACTTGTCAGGGCAGATTTTTGAATATTTTGACAAACCCATATCACCAGTATTCTAGTGTTGATTTCTGAATCATTATAGAATTGCCACGGAGTGTATTTGCCACAATGAATCAAAGAAGAATACAAACAAAATAAGATAACAGTCGAAGAAACAGCTAAATTGTCACTACCTGAAGCAAAGGAGTCATGAGGCTTAGAGTGTGCCTGGAAGTATTTAGTCTGACACAAACAACAGCAAGTAGATATAGGAGGTCGTTTTGAATTGTTTGCAAGTGTAATTCTATTCATTTCGGTTTATGGTGACACCCCTGCACAGGTATAAAGAACTGATTGGATGTCTTTAAAAGTAGTTTGATTGTTCTGTCACAAACGTGATTGCTGTTTGAAAAGAGATCTACAACACTTTTTCCAATAAACCACCCTCGCCTAAGGTCACTCACATTCTCTCATGCTTGCTTTTCTATTTGAAAGGTTCAGAATCTTTAACTAATCTAACCATATGATTCTCTAGAATATGAAATGTCTTATGGTCTCAATAGGAATGCACAAGCAAAGTGATCCTGTCTGTCTGCCTCGTCCCACTTCTGCACCTTTCCTCTGTTTGTCTCTTCCTCTTTCTATCCCCTCTCTTCATGGCAAGATGATGTATTTGATGTGTGTCTGCTGATGTCCTTGTGTAAAGCAAATGCATTTGTGTGTTCACTGTGTGTGCCCACGTATCTCTTTAGGTGATGTGTGTGATGTGTTTACTAGGACCGAGGCCTTGTCTCCATTTCCAGTTAGGGCTGCTGAGCCCAGAGGCAGGATGAATGGCTCTGTAGATTGATTGTTGCCCAGAGCGCCGCCTGCTTTATTACAGGCCAGAGGGGCAGGCTGGGAGGCAGAGGAATCGACTACAGTGAAGCTGGCAGAGGAGAGACAGTGGAGTTCTCAAAGTGTAGGAAAGGAAACACCAAATACACACTTTAGTGCAGGAACACAAGTGGGAAGTACAGGGTACAGAGTAACAAAGACCCTTAGTGTTGTAATATACACACACAGGTGTTAATACTTAGCAGGTCTCTTGAAATGTTTCAGAACACACAACGTCAGAAAACTGGGACATGTGCAGTAATGTACACATACACAGAAAGTCAAACATGTTGGAGTTTAGTAAGTGCCCAATATTCAAAGACAAACATACTCAAGGCAAGGCATAGGGATATGACAGGGGAACTCACACTCTCGAGGCACGCAGACACACACACATTTCTGCCAGGAGGGTAGGCCTGTTACCAGAATTAAGAACATCGACCAGTCAGACCAGAGGAAATTGGAGGGTGGATTGGCCTGCTGTTTAATTGAGGAGGGGATGTTCTGACCTCATACCCTCTCAGGTTTTTTTCTCATGTTCTCCTTCTTGTGTTGTTCTCCCTTTTTAAACCCTGTCTTCCTTTCTCTGCCTTCCTCACTTCAAATGGCAATTATGGTCTCTTTTTCTTTTAGCTACACCCCACCTCGCTTTTTTTCTTCTTGTCTTTCATTTTATGTCCATGGTTACTGTTCTTTATTGTGAGGAGCTATCTCTTCCTAGCTGCCCACACACACAACACTTTACACTCACACCTACACACACACACAAAAGCCCAGGAGGTCATTAGCTTGGGGTTGCAGCTGTTGAGCAAATGCTTCTGGGTGTAGGTGGGTATGGGGATACAGATCAACAAACCCACCTCCTGCTAAAGTATGGGTGTGTTTATGTAGTATGACAATACTGCTCCACCAGTGTGTAATGGGAAGCTTGTTTTCTGCTAGCACATTGTGTGGGATACTTGCATCATCTCTTGTATCCTCAACTTTTGTTTACCTGCCTCTCAATTATATGACTATCTCTGGCAGTATCCTGTCATTTCTCCAGTGTTGTCTGTTATGAAAATGTAGCTGTAAGTGCCAGGGACATGAGTTGTGAGTTTTTGTTACCTTTATTTTATTTCCTTCAACATTCTTGAGTCATGATTTGTTGGTGGTGCCTCACCTGGGGATTGCAATTTCATTTGTTTGATCCCCTGTTAGTTTTGTCAGTTAGCTTAGTTAGATTATCTGAGCTAATTTGATAGTAGTTAGTCAGGGACTATTCTCAGACAGTCAATCATCACTTTATACAAGGCCACTATAGGCTTACAAATCAGATCGAGAATGGATGTTTGAGGCCAGTCTGCCCAAAATAACTCTATACTTAGAGCTTTCTAGGCATGGTATAAGTTGGGCATTATGGGATTGAGTTACAGTATGTAAGTCAGCAACCCATGAGTTAGTGAATGTGCAGGTTTCACAGGCTGAAAGTAGGTGTTGAGGTGTGTTGTGCTGATGCATTGTACAAAGACTGAAGAAGGGTATATTGTCCATGATAATGGCGTGCTGAGATACAGAGAACAAATGGCAAGACATATGACATAGCACTGCACAGACTGGTAAGCCAGTAAATACAACATCAGACCAACTGCATGTAACCAGCAGCCTGCTGTGGCACGCATGTATCGTAGTCTACATAACATAATAAACATTGTAAAACAGATGTACAATTGTCCAGTGATAGCATCAGGGTAACAATTTATGTACCACAATGTGTAAATGAGCATTTTAAGCAATTCAATATCAAATCCTTATTAGACATGTTATATTGCATGTCATAAGCAGACACACGTGGAGTTGTAGATGGTAGACAGAAGTACAAGTGTCCTGAAGACTTACTTACCCTTTTCTATCCCATATCAAATACTTAGAGAGTTAATTATTTATAGTGTTTAGTGTTCTCAGGGTGAAGTTGTTCCTTATTTACTTACTTCATTTGTTGCAACCATTATTTACCATTTTAACCATTTTATTTACATTCTCTGGGTAGTGTCATGTAATTTGAATTCACAAGTTCTATTATAGGTGAGTCGATACTGTTTAGTTCAGGACTCATTTTAAATAGGCTAGTATTTATTTAGCTCTATCCAAGTACATAATTGGCTGAACTGTGTCAGGGTTAGTTGTTTTGCAAGCTGGTAGGTGTGTGTGTACAGAGAGGTCCAATCAGGCAAGTATCCTGCTTTCAAAGAGGACATCTTCATAATGTTGTTTTTCAGGCACACGTTCCCATAAAATAACAGCATAGAGCCAGGCATAACTTCAGAGATGGCAAATGTAGATTGATCTACACTTATCTACACATCTACACTCCAGACTGAAATATCTATCCAGACTGAAAAAGCAAACTACTACGATGAGGTGAGATTTTGCAGTGATATTCATGGTCTCCAGATGATGAAATGTGTACCCTGATAGTTGTAGTTCTGAGTGTAATATCTGACAACTATTGACTTGATTGTTACCAAATATGGACATTCAGGTCTCCCCAGGATGACCAAAATTTCATTCTCATCATCCCCTGTTCTAGTTTTGTATTGTTCATTTCATTCTAACAGAGCTCCCACTATGTCTGTAGACCAACCTTTCAATGATAAAAGCATTGCAGCAATATCCACAAGTCTCTTTGCACATTGATGGTAAAGGAAATTACATGATATCAGCACAAATTTCAGAATTGAAATTGGAATCTTGAGCAATTCATGTCTCATAAAAAGCCTATGCACGAGTAGCCCTTGAAGGAGGCGCACTAGCATTATTACTGTGAAAAGGGGGAAATGTAACCAGTTGTTTCTACAATTCAGGTGAAGTAATTACAATAAGCAACCCCACAGATTGTTGCCTGTGCTGTGGGATACCATGTCTATTTTAGTTTGATGACTATTTTGGCCTTGGTCATTGAGTTTTCGTTTCCATAAACCATAAGTGTCATTAGTTTTCATCCCATAATAATGGAGATCATCCAGTTTTCCTAAGTTTTCACATAACAACAATATATTGCCCCTTGAAGCTTTCTACGTCCAGCCTGTGTCTGTATATTTATGGATGTGGTAGCGCCTGATGAGCCACACATGCTTCATGGCTCCTCCAATTCCTCACCCTGGCCTTCTTCAGATCAATTTGATTGATGATATGTAATATGAGTTCCCTATCTGATTTAGCCCGCTTGGGGTATCTGGTTTCAATTGTAGCCACCTCCGGGGTTTGGGGCAGGCGGATGTGTTGGCATGGATATCAAGAGAGCAAACAAAGTTAGTAGCTGATGATTATGTTGAAGTGTTGATGTGGAAGAGGATGGCGAGCACAGAGCATAAAAGGAGAGCAAAGAAATACAACAAGCAAGAGAAACTTGAGCTCACACTGAGATTGGAAAGGAAAACTCATCGCCAAGAGTGTGTGTGTGTGTGTTAAGGGATGTTGAAAATGGCACACTGATTGTGTGTAGAGCTAAGGGATGAGTGTCGTTATGATATCAGGAGACTTGCAGGTAGTGTGTGTCTGTGTTTGTTAGTTTGCTGTGAAACAGTCTGCAGTGTGTTACCTGTGTGTGTGTTTATAGGAATGTGTTTGTGCGATTTCAGGTCATTTTATTGAAAGTACGAACAGCTGTCTTTTCGTAAATGAATGTAATTATGTTATTACACAATTAAGTCTCTTTCTGTCTGTGTGTGTCTCTTCCTTCATCAGACTGAGATTACAAGAGACTAAACACCATCTAGCATGTTGGCCCCTTCCTCCCTGCCAGGGAGGTAAATATGTGTGAATCTGAGCTACAGTCTTTTTTATGCCATTATACACTTAGTTGTCTCTCCTAGTTTTACTGATAAATCAGTCTTCTACTCTGTCTTCATCCACGTTGTGTGTGTTCAGGTGTTTTACAGCATCAGCAGCAGGTGGTCCAGTTGTGAGCGCCGGAGCAGGTGACCATGATGAAGCCAAATGCCGTCATCGGGCACGTGACTGCCAGGTCTTCCCACCTGCTGGTGTATTCCTTCTTCCTTTACATATATTATATTAACAGTCTCTGTGTGTCTGCATGTTCCATAAACAAAACATTTCGTTTCCACACATTACAAAGATGGTAGATGGAAAAACCATTCATATTTTGATCCTTGATTAGTGTAATTTTTACCTGATGCTTGCTGCCTGCTGCAAATGGATTTTTCTTCGAAAGCAGCACTGTTCTGTGTCTGTGTGCAGCCATGATAGTCAGTGCTTCGGATGGAAGAGCACAGTATGTTGTACTACACTAATATAGCAGTATAATTCAAGCCAATTGTTGGCCTCTTCCATTTGTAGAAACATTTTCATAATTTGTTTACATAGTAATGAATACATTGCAGAATGAAGACATAAGTAATTCTTTAAGCATGTTTGTTGGATTTCACCTGAAACCTTCTGAATCATCACTAAAGCTTTACAGTGGGACTAGTGTTACAAATTATATACCTGAACAAATATGTTTTACACTTAGTATACTTTTAGACATGTCTGGATAATTATATTATAAAAGGAGATGTACTATTTCATTTGATCTCCAAACTAATCTGAAGGTCACGGGACAACAGCATAGTTCCCTGACTGCGCTTTTAGGATCGCAACCATGTGTCAGACTTAGAAAGAGTTGAAACTCAGGGGTAGAGGTTTCTCTTATTTTATGGACTATGAATCTGGAAATAAAATGCATTGATTGATTGATTGAGAAATGACCTTTTCACGGTGTGCGAGTAGGAGAAGAAAGGATATGATTCAGAGAGGTGTTTATTGGAAGATGTCAGCTGCCCAGGATGAAGGATGGGCGGACCAGCTATTCAGATCTGAGCTGAAAGGATTGGTAACTGTGAGAATGAAAGAAGCTACAAAAATAGAAACTTTTGCTTGCAGTTCAGCAGTGATGTTAAAAGAGAGAGACTGTAGAGCTGCTTGGTGGTGACTTTTGGGTAGGGATTGAGAATACTCAGCTTATAGCGCCAGGCAAAGGGTCGGGGGGTGAGTTTAAGGAAATGTAGGTGGAGGTGCAGTGTAGGGGGTCAGTCAGCTTTTATCTTTAGCAAAAAGAGTGGGCTTGGAGGGTAGTTTGGTTAGATGTGAGGTAGGTTTGTTAGATGGCGTGGACTGATGGGGGTCTCCGTTAATGTGTAATTGGGGGAGAGGTGGATTTGGCAGTTGCTGTTTGAGTCTTTAATTGCAGGATTTCAGTGTTTGTAAAAGGGGGGGTCACGGCGTTGCCCTTACACTCCCCTCTTCCCCTCTCCTCCCGTCTCCCACGCCAGCCTGTCATTCACCCCGTTTGTGAGTTAAATGAGTGTAATGAAGCATGTTGCCCCTATCGCCACACACACACACACACACACACACACACACACACACACACACACACACAAAACCACAAAACCATGCACACATACATACACACCAGCTCACACTAACATCCCATGACAAACCAGGCTCCCTTTGCCTCCACCAATGCTTCCCATCCATTTACTCCCATCAGGGGTCCTATTTGTGTATCCGTGTGTGTTTTTGCATCTGTTTGTGTGTGCGTCTGTGTGTAGCAGAGTGTGCATTTCTGTTTTCCCCAGAAAACAACAGCCAGGGGTAGGATGGTTGAGTGAGGGTGTGTGTGTCTTGTTTATCTAGACTCTGTGTATGCATGTTAGTGTGATCAAGTGTGACGTGTGGGTGTGTTTATGTTTGATTGTTTGGCAGGCGAGCCAACTTGGGAAATTGAGTGTGTGTGTGTACAGGCAAGGCATGGGGGCTAAGGCTAAAAGACGATTTCGTTGTGTAGCTTTCATTCATTGGGGCAGGAAGCAGAGAGTGAAGGATGGATTGAGAGGAAAAGAGAAGGCGGGGGCTCTGGAGAGGGGGAGTGGGTTAGTCAATTAGGTGAGATAAAAGTCGGTTTGACCTTCAGCACTCCTTCCACCCCTGCCGAGTCGCCTCCTGTGCCCCCCCTTCTCCTCTCCCCTCCCTCCTTCCTCCTCCCCTCCCCGCGGCGAATCAGTGAGCTTGGATTCCCGCGGCTACTGTCTGAGGAGGCAATAATGATGTTTTGGAACACAAAGGCATTTCACACTCAGACGAGCGCCTGATATGGTGTGTAAGAGAGAGCAGGGCTGCCAGCCAAACTCTCTCTCCCTCTCTCTTACCCTCTTCTCTCCCTCTCTCCTCCCCTCTCTCTCCTCAGCCGCCTCACTCCCTCACAAGACCTGACAGTGCAGGCAGCAGCTGGGGCTCTCGGCCCTCTTCCCCATCACATTCCTTTTCCTCCCCCCTCTTCTCCCACCACATCCTCGGGCTCTGGGCTATGATCCCAGCTGTCAGTATTGTTCAGTGTTTGACCTCAGAGGGAGGAGAGTGTGTGTGTATGTCGGTCTGTGTTAGGTGGTGTGTAGGGGAGAGGATGTTCACTCGCCTTGTAGACCTGCAGCAGCTTGTTTATGTGTTGCAAAACCACACTGGGACGAAAACTGTCCCATCTGTTGAGGGAGTAATGGAAATCCTAATACTAGGTTACGAGTGCTATTGATTTTCACCTGTCGATGCTCAGTCACCCCACTGACACTTGAGTTTTGGAGTCAAGTGTCTTGCTCTATATAAGCAAAAGAGGGCCCAGCTCCTCCCTGTCGCTCGAACCTTTTTCATCAACTCAACTAACCACCCTCTTTCTTTTCCTGTTTTTTTCTCTCTAAAGCAGCAGCATCTATCCCAGAGATAACCACAGTGGGAAAGCTTCCTGTGCCCTCACCTCACTCCTGTTATTCCCACCCTCTCAGCTGGGTGGTTCAGCTGGCCTCCTGGCTCTATCAGGAGCTCTTGGTGCCATCCCCCCATCTGGCAGGAAAAGACAGTGGTGATAAAGTTCTCACCTGTCTGGACCAGACTCACACAGTGGAGGACCTGAGCACCTTGGAGAGGTGAACAGACACACCTCCAGCAAAATGTACCACTTTAAATAGACAGTGTATTTGGTATTTGTTACTTGTCCTGGTCTGAATTTTTGAATAACCAAACGATTCCGCTATTCAATGGACTGTGTATTTTTAGAGGTGTTTTAGTTTATTTATTGTTGTGACCCAAATTGTAGGGGTGCTTCTAGACTGTTTACTCTCTAAATGTGGGTTCTTAGGTATAAATATAACGAAATGTACAAGGACCTGACATTTCCAATTCATTCTCCTTCTCTCTCTCTTTGTTTTCTACCTGCTGGAACACCCAACCCTGTGACTCAACCACATTTTCTTATTTCTAATGGCACAGAGCTTAGAGCCCGCGCACCGTAAGTACTCTCCTCTTCTGCAGCAATGTTTACTGTCCTGACAACCAATCTCATTTATTTTCTTGTATTTTAAAGAAAGAGTTTGGTTTGGGGGAATTTGACTTTGTTCTTTGATGCAGTTTAATTTCAAACCATTAGCAGATTAGTCTGTCTTAGCCTGTTGATGACATCTGTGGATCAGTAAGCTCCACCCAAACACAGCAAAAACAAATTTAAACTTATGCTCTAAGTAAACTACATTTAATTTCATATAAAGCTGTTCAAGTAATGATGTAATTGTTTGATTTACTCTATGGAATTGCCCTGGTTATGTAGGAAAACAGCAGTGGCTGTTAAAAAAAAAAGGTCCCTTTAATTTTGCCATAATCATCATTACTAACCATTTAATTTTTCTACACATAGTAGTATTTTGTTTAAAATACAGTATCTAAAAATGCACATTATCCACATGGTTAAGAAAACTAAGACTTAGGAACTCGTAACTTAAGGTAAACTGACCTTTGCTGAGGCAGGCCCACTCTTTGTCATTTTAATGGAATAGCAGGCACGGTTACCCAATTTCTGCTGCTGCAGTGACCTAATTTCCTCAGGATCAATGGTTCATCTCTCACCATGTTATCATATATATATAAAAGCACCTCAGACTTTTAACCACTGTTTCACACCCAAATAACTTTTCAGTGTTAAATGTACTTTGACTGCTCGGGGTCCCAAAGTGTGTGTGTGTTTCAGGCTTGGGAGCTCTCGGGAGAGCTTTGGCCTGCCTGTTTAGCCCTGCCTCAGATCTGCTCTGAACTGTTAGGCTCTTTCTCCTCCAAATGAGCTTTTAGCATGGTTTCACATGCATGACACTTGCACATACACGCAAGCATTTGCACACAGACACACACACACACACACCCTCCAGCTTCAGCCTGCACACAGCTCTATTTAACACCTCAGTGCAGACACCCCTCCCACCACCCCTGATCCTGCCTCCTTAAAGACCTCATTGTGTTTAATATCACCACCACTGAGAGGAGGGCTTGGGAAAGGTGGGGGTGGGGTGAAGGGAGCAGGCCATGACACTGAGCTTGTGTGTGTGTGTGAGAGAGAGAGAGAGAGAGACTGGAAGTGGGTGCTTAACAGGAGGCATTTTGAGGGGAAATTGCTTGTGTTTTTATGGTCAGTGCCCTGTGCTCAGCTCACTAAAACCTTTCAAAGGGGAGGAGGTGGGGGGGAGGGGGAGGAAGAGGGAGGCTTGAAGGAAGGGCCTTGCAGGCGATTTTCACCCTCCACCTCTCTTTCCTCCCTCATCTCTTGTCACCCTTTCTTCCTCGTGACCTCACACCTCCCTCCATCCTCTCTGTCCCTCTAATCTCATCCTCCCTTCCCCTCTTTTTCTCACCCTCGTCCCCTGCTCCTCCCTCTCTCTTAGCTATTCCTCCTTCATTTAATTTTCCCCTCAAAGCCCACTCCCTTGCTAGATCGTGCACTATGTGTTTGTGTATGTTGTATGTACATTTATTGATATTGAGACTATAATGGACTCACTATTAAGCTTTAACCATTAACAATAGGATCCGTTGGTCAGGAGGCCAGGGGGGGCAGCCTGTGTGTGTGTGTGTGTGTGTGTGTGCGCAGCGTGTGAGCGCGCTGCGTGTAGTCCTGGGACACAGAGGGACACATGAGTGTTATGCAAGTAATACACACACATAGAGTCTGTTACACACTTGATCGTACACACAGGCTTTCACAGTCAATTACACATTGTGCACACACACACACACACTCATACTGAAGCCAGTGTAGCTTGTCAGAGCCAGGAGAGGGAGCACTGATAGATTTTGAGAGCCACTTAATGTAATCATCAACTTCAGAGGTGTGTGTTTGTGTGTGGCTGTGACTGGCTTTGGTCAAGTGAGAAAAGAGGTTGCCGTTTAAGTGTTAGTGCTGTTTAATTCATGCTTCTGTGAACTATTAACCTATTTGCAAGTAAGAGTCTGTTTTTCTAACCTGCTCTACACATAGCTGAATAGCTTTTGTAATTAGTGGTAGATGGATCAGACGGTCTAGTGAGCTTATGCAGAATGTACACAATGCCAACAACCTGAACTAAATGCAAAATTTGCTTACCTTGTTTTTTTTTTTTCTTCCTTGTCTTACAAACTTTTCCTTTTCTATTTTCTCTCTCATTACCTGTCTTTTCTCTTAATCTTCCCCTGCTCCCATTTTCCTCTGTGTTCTGTCCTCTACCTTCCTCCCTCCTTCTATCTGGGTAGAGTAACCTACGCCGAAAGTCTTAGGAACTCAGATAAGCGACGCAACGGACCTGAGTTTTCCAAATGACACTAAGAAACGCGGCGGTGGATGACAAGGACCTCGGAGCCACTACAAGAAAATGGTTCATTTGTGTGTGTTCTCTGTTCTATGCAAATGCTTATGAGGAAACATGTATTTTTAATGTTTGTTCAGATGTAACATAGTAACACAAAGAATGTTAAAAGTGTTGTTTCACTTGCTGTTTATTTCACTCCTGTTCACTTGTAAGTCCCTAACAGCCTGTATTTCAGCTAAGAAAAGGACATGGAAACAGCCAGTCCTCTGTCAAAGAAAATTACCTGATAGAAGTGGAGGTGAAGTGAAAGGAGAGAATATCTACTGTGTGCTAACTAATGGTCTGTCCTTGCAGGATAGTGATGAGAGAAAAGTGATGATAATTTAGTGGTGGATGTCTCCAATGAGGTCAGTATGTTTTTTATTTTGTAATTGTTTTCAACAGTTGTGATGATTGTGGTTGTTTCATATTTGGCCGTGGATCACATTTGGCCATGGGACTGAAATGTTCTATCCAGAAAATGTCAACATCACTTATATGCGGTAGTTTTGCTCTCAATTGATCAAATTTTGTCCCTCCACCAGATCCAGCCTCCTCGTGGCACACCCTCTGCCCTCACCTAGAGAGAATGGCCTGATAAGGCACGCCTCTCAAGAAAGACCCTGTAGTCCAGCCTACTGCATCATCAGCTGCTCCCTCCTCCCCGTCCAAAGAGATGGCAATGGTAGGGCTGGAGAAGGGAAAAAAAATTCAGTTGCTTCAGCGTATTGTTTTATTGTAAACTAGGTGGGTGGATCAAATACATGTGTCAATAGTTGCACATTTCTTGTGTATTTCTGAAGTGTGTCTCTCTCTGTGTGGCAGCGAGATAAGGCAGGTACACCTGGGCTTAAGTCGAGCACACCCACCCCTAGAGGTGACTCCACCCCAGGTCCGAGCTCCACACCTGGAATCCGGCCCAGTCTATCCAAACCCCCCTCCATGGAGATACCACATCCACCTAGTAAGTTCAGGACAAGACATGTGTAATTGATTGATATGATGGGTTGTGTTAGTGTTAGTATGGTAATTTTTGCTAGAGGGCATGAAGTTATGTTTTATAAACTGTCTCCAGAAAAATTCAGTCTCACAATTAAGGATCAACAAGCCTTGGATAAATGATGCAGGATTTTTTGCTGCTAAAAGAACTGTTGTTACAAGATTTAATCACCAGTGTTTCATGGCACACCTTTACTTCTGAAAAACCTCGTGCATGTGTGGAGCTCCCCACAGTCTGCTTGATAGGAAAGATAAATCTGATTATCGGCAATCATAGTTTTGGTCAAAAATTTCTGTTTGATTATCAAAGCCTGTATTCTTAGATATTTAAGGGATGTCTGGGTTGAATGCTGCTTTAGCTGTTACAAGCTTTTCATGTGTCTTACTCTTTCCCTGCCTCTCCTCAGCTGCAGGTTTGCGGACACCCCTTGCTGTACCAGGCCCATACCCAGGTGCATTTGGTATGTTGCCCCACGCAGCAGGGATGAACGGTGAACTGGCAGGTGCAGCTGGGGCTGCGGCCTATGCTGCTGGACTGCACAACATGTCACCTCAGATGAGCGTTGCTGCTGCAGCAGCTGTGGCTGCCTATGGCCGTTCACCCATGGTAAGTAGAAAAGGGTGACTCTGCAAAATATCAAATCAACAAAAGCAGTAACTGCACATAAGACGTTTATTTTTGTTTATTTAACATTGATAATTGTTGATATTGAGTGTACATAAAAAGTTTTATCCACACTTTGACTTATGTATTTCGCTGTGTTACAATGGTGAGTTCAGTGGAGACATACCTGATCCATAGAAAAGTTAAAACAGAAGCCATGTAAATGTATTAAAGTAAGGTACATATATGAAGTATAAAAATTATTAATTATGTAAATATTCACCTCCTTCAAGTAGGGCTGGGCGATATGGGAAAAAAATCATATCACAATATGATTTTTCATATCAGTCAGTATCGATATATATCTCGATATAGATCAAATCACTATTTCTCTCAAACTTATAGCTTTCTTTTTACTCCGAACTGAGATGTGAAGATACCATAGGTCAATTTTAGGGCTGCCCTCTAAATGCCGAGAGGGAGAGAGAGAAAGAAGAGACAAAGAGAGCAAATAGTAGCTAATGTTAAGTCAGGTTTGTATTTGTATTTTGTATTTCCTATTGGGACACATCCCACAGGGTTTTTATCAGCTGTGTCTGTCTCTGCCGGCTCTCTGTACCTGTCAGTCCTCTGTCACTCGGCGCTGTGTCCATTGGGGCATCTTCTTCGGTAACGCTGTCGCTCGAGTTTTCGTTAACATTTTCGGTCATCATTTTCTCTTTTATCTCGCTCCTACTCCCGACGTACTGCTGCGCACGGCTGGAGTACCAAAGACATTAGCACATGTGCTACCCCTGTGCTACTCGTGCGCTCTGTGCTGTGTGCGTCAACCTAACATGATATGTCTCTAACTCTGTTCCAGCCACATGATTGGTTCAGCACGGTGCTTTTCTCATTATCATTGACTTTTCATATTTTCTGTCAGAACATAGGTGGAATGACATATCGACGTTGTTATCAACCATGTCATATATGTCTATCGAGGAGAGGTGCTGTCGCGATATATATTGATATCGTTTTGTCACCCAGCCCTACCTTCAAGACATTATTTTTTAGAGTCTCTTTTGGCAGCAATTCCAGCCTTGAATCTGTGTAGATAGGCTGGTATCAGACACATCAGTTTTTATCCCATGTAAATGTGAGGTTACATGGTAAATGTGGGTGAACAGAACAGAGTGAATTTTCAAGTCATGCCTTCTACTTCTGCTGCCCTCATATGTGTTTTTTCAACTGAGGCTTCCTCTTTGCCGTTCTCCTTGAAGCACCCGGGCAACAGTTGTATGCACAGAGCTCACAACTCAGCCATGAAACCCTGTAACCTGCTCCGGGCAGATTTACCGCTGTACTATGTTCTTTCCATTTTTTATGACCTTACACTGCTCCGAGGAACTAGTCGGTGTGTTGGCGATTTTGTTGCATCCTCTTCCTGAGTTGTACTTCTCAGTAAGTTTGCAGCAGATCGATTAATCTTTCTTCTTTAAAATGTCACTTTTGCGGTGAATTGACCAGTGGCTGCCCAGCCCCAAATAGTTTCACCTTCCAGGAATTTGAGATTAAATCTATTACATTTTAATCAATGAAAAAAATTGTTAAAGTTATATGTATTTGTAGAATTTTTTACTTTGACAGTTTTACTTTGATGTCAAGTCTTTTTTTTCTGTTTATCAGTGATGAAAAATCATAATTAAATCCACTGTAATTCAGTGTTTTAAAATAAAGAAGGACTCTGAATACTTTTCAAAAGCACTGTATATTTTGTATGATAAAGTGTGGAAAGTGTCAGCAGTTATACAGCTGTATTTCTCTTGTCTGTGTGATAGTATTTATACAGTGGGTATGCTGGTGTGCATAACGTTCAGTCACCTCATCACTCTTGGCTGTATTTGCATAGTGTTCATTACACTGTTTAAATAGGCTTAGTAGACCCACAGCTGTGTCTGTGTCTGGGCAACACTCAGGTTGTGTGCTCACCAGGTGTGTGTGTGTGTGTGTGTGTGTGTGTGTGTGTGTGTGTGTGTGTGTGTGTGTGTGTGTGTGTGTGTGTGTGTGTGTGTGTGTGTGTGTGTGTGTTGGATTCAGGGGCAAGTACTGACAGCTCTGCCTCTGTGTGTTTGCTGACTCTTATACTCGTCATTCACATTCAGAGTGTGTGCTCAAGAGTGTCTGTTTGCTTTGTGCTCATGAGTGTTTGTGTTATGTTCCACAGGTTAGTATTGACCTGTGTGCATTTGCCAATCCCCATGGGCGTGTGTTTGCACTGTGATCATAAAATGTCTGTGTTCTCTCCTCAAGGTTGGTTTTGATCCTCATCCTCATATGCGAGTTCCTGGAATGCCTCCCAGTCTGACAGGGATCCCTGGTGGCAAACCGTAAGTGTGTTTGCTTGTATGTTTGAGGACTGATTGCCCTTGTTGCCTTGCAGAACAAATGATATGTCCTTAACAAACTTCTCATTAAAAAAAAAATAAAAAATTTTTTTCTTCTACTTTTTGCCTCTTTCTTCATCCTTCCACTTGCTCTGTATTCTCTGTCCCTATCCTCCTCCTTCTTTGTCTTCATGCTTAACCTACTCTCCTTCTTTGTGTCATCAGTGCCTACTCTTTTCACGTGGCGGCCGATGGACAGATGCAGCCAGTGCCGTTTCCCCCAGATGCTTTGGTGGGCCCAGGTATTCCTCGCCATGCCCGTCAGATCAACACACTGAACCACGGAGAGGTGGTGTGCGCCGTTACCATCAGTAACCCCACCCGACACGTTTACACTGGAGGGAAGGGTTGCGTCAAGGTCTGGGACATTAGTCACCCCGGAAACAAGAGCCCCGTATCACAGCTCGACTGTCTGGTGAGTGAGGTGGCGGGTTTTTGTAGAACAAATATTCAGTACAGAAAAATTTTAAATTTCTGTTTTCACTTCAAAAATCAACAAATTGTTTCTGTTTTGAGTGAGAGAGATGTATGTTTTTGTAGTTGTTTATCATAACCATTGAAATCAGAGTTTTGATAAATTTCAAAATAAGATAACATAAGATAATCCTTTATTAGTCCCACAATGGGGAAGTTTACAACCAGGGTTTGATCTATGTGAACTGTGACTCACTGCAGTGAATGTAAATGTATCTATAAGTGTATCTATAAAATATTTATTATTATCCAGGTACATATGCAAAACATTGAATGTTTTTTTTGTATGCCTACCACATCAGAACCGAGACAACTACATCCGCTCCTGTCGCCTCCTGCCTGATGGTCGAACACTGATAGTGGGAGGTGAGGCGAGCACATTGTCCATCTGGGATTTGGCCACGCCCACTCCCAGGATCAAGGCAGAGTTAACATCATCAGCACCAGCATGCTATGCTTTGGCCATCAGCCCAGACTCTAAGGTCTGCTTCTCTTGCTGCAGTGACGGTAACATCGCAGTCTGGGATTTACACAACCAGACACTCGTTAGGTAAGAGAAACCTTGTTGTGTGTACGCTTTGATGAGGAACTTGGAAAGTTTGTTTATTCCTGTGTCATTCTTTGCAGAGGATTAATACAAATAAAAGTGTGGCTCTGTTGAATTTTTAGGGCATCTAAAATTATTGCCTTGGTTCTCTAACCACCTGTCAACCTTGGCCTTCTTTAATTAGCCGACTCTCAGCCGACTGGCTGATTTAACCTTTATGATTACAAGTTGTAGCACCAAGTGGCAGAATATTGAGCAATAGAATGGCAAAAGTGGCTGCTGATGAGAAATACTGTAAGCTCTTCACATTTGCTGTGATACATACCAACTGCCCGGGCAACCTGATTCCTAGTGTCTTTGTTTAAACATTTCTCTTTATTTAACTCAGAATGTATGTGTGTATCCTGCAGGCAGTTCCAGGGCCACACAGATGGAGCCAGCTGTATTGACATCTCCAATGATGGCACCAAGCTGTGGACCGGAGGCCTCGATAACACTGTCCGCTCCTGGGATCTGAGAGAGGGACGGCAGCTGCAGCAGCATGACTTTACATCACAGGTGCACACTCATATCAGCAAACAGTGTTTTCTCAACAAACCCATAGTGTTAAAAGTAGAATCCCCAGTATGCCTGGTCAAGTGCTCAATGTTAATGCAACTCAAGTTAATATTTCCTATCTCCTCTGCCCAGATCTTCTCTCTTGGCTACTGTCCGACAGGAGAGTGGCTCGCTGTGGGAATGGAGAGCAGCAATGTTGAGGTGCTTCATGTCACCAAGCCTGACAAATACCAGCTTCATCTACATGAGAGCTGTGTACTCTCCCTGCAGTTTGCCTACTGTGGTAAGAAATTCACTGTCTTGATCTTGGTCCATGATGTCCGCCTGTCACTAATTTTTCACTTCTCATTTTGTGGTCTATCTTAAAGCCATTCCCTTTAAAAATTGCAATCAAAATGTGTTGTTACCTCAGTGGTTTTACTTGAATTTTACCGTTTTAATTGGATTTGTCTGCTCTTTACAAAGGCTTTAAATATCTTCTTGACAATATCATTATCTGCCTTTTTGCCTGAGAAATGACTTACCATGTGTGTTTGTATGTGTATTCTCTGCTCAGGTAAATGGTTTGTGAGCACAGGAAAGGATAACTTACTGAATGCATGGAGAACACCCTATGGAGCCAGCATATTCCAGGTTGGAACGACAGATCACTACATTCATTATATAAAAATTAGAGATAATATATAAAAATTGCCACCACTCAACTTGCTTTTTTAGCTTTAACAGATCACACTGCATTTCCACCAGCACTGCATTGAATAAATGTAATGAATTACTGGATACCATGAAATTGTTGTGGCATTATCTTCAAAAAGAGCTTTCTTTAATGTTCATTTACAGTTTTTATGACACATGAGAGTCACAGAGCTTATCATGCCTGCTGTTGGCACATGCTGTGAAATTGCTTTCAATCAAACACATCCTGTCTTATGTGGTGCATCACCATGTATCTCCGTGACAACATTATCAAACATGTTATGATAGCTACTGTATCTTTTTAACCATCCAGTAGTATTGAGTGGCATGAGAGCACCAGACATAATAATATTTTCTAAGAGCATAGTTTAAAAATGTCCTATTCTGTATCTTTCTCTTCAGTCTAAAGAATCATCCTCGGTGCTAAGCTGTGACATATCTGTGGACGACAAATACATCGTCACTGGTTCAGGGGACAAGAAGGCCACTGTTTACGAGGTCATCTACTAAAAAATATGGAAAGAAAGCAAGGACATCTGTTTTTTTTCCCCACACACACTGATATTTCTAGAACTTTTCACCTGGAGCCAGAAATCGCAGACAAGAGTTCTCTTGATCGCACATTCTTTTATCTGTTATATCTGCTGAAGACACACAAACAGGAAAGACACATTTTACATGTGCATACGTGTTGTGCGCCATTCCATATCAGCTGGGTGCTACTAACTGGAGAAGATGGATGTTAATGGAAGGAGAGGACCTATTTGGATGTTGTTGTCTTTACTGCTTTCTGTTTATGGACTGCACCAGGATCAGTTACAGGGACCAGACAGTGACTGAACCGAAGGGGGCTCTGCATTGTTTTGACTGGGACTAGCTTTTCTGGAAAACACTGAACGAATGAACACTCAGAGGGTTGAATTTCTAAACAGCAGACAGAGCAGAAGGTGGACAGATATGGACACGAGAGTCAAAGGTAGAGAAGCAACAGCAGATGAACAGATGGATGAACATTGTATAGACAGTGAATGCAGAACACGGCGGTTTGCATTTTTATTCTAGATAATGCTCGCTCACGGCCTGTTTATCTTTCAGCTCTGACTCTTTGACCTTAAAATGTCAGCTTGCTGTTCTGATACGCCCACACTGTCTGAAAAGTACCTTTTCTGTCTTAACAGTAAGTCCGATCCTCACTAACTGCACTGTAGTGGTAGCTGTCCACCTACACACAGTACTTAGTACTTTTTAAACATACCGAGGGCCTCATTGATTTGTCTAGCGTCATGCTACTGGATTAATTTGATCCTCATGAGGAGGTACTTCTTCCTAATTCATACCCATTTCAGAATTCACCAAATAGAATTTAAAGTCTTCTGTTATATGGAGAAATATTTGCTCACCAAACCAAATAAGCTTTGAGAACAGGTGAATACACTCTAAATGTTTCTAGGCTTAACTCTGGTTGTTCTGATAATAGGCGGCTTGTTTTCATTCTTTTTTTGCTCCAGACCAGTTAGTGGAAACCTGATGGGGAAAAAAGAGATTGAATTAACACTCAAATTCCATTGGTCCTCCTTTTATAGTGTATCTGTTTAACAGGTTATTTCCCTCCTTGTATTTTTTCACACAGCCACAAATTCTGAAGTCTCCAAAAATATTGAAAGAAAACTACATTTCAAAACGAGAGGAAAACAACATAAGCCTTCATATTGTAATTTGTTAAGTTACGCTCTATTATTGAGCAGCAGTGTGTCATCAGCTGTACATTGCTGATGGGGTTTCACATTACTGAATTAACATGTAGGAGACTCAGCATTTATTACTGGTCAGCTGGACATAACACACATAACACAAGTTGCTTTTCAACATAGCATTGTTGTCTTAAGTCTAGATGTGGCCCTGCTGTAAATTTCAATACAGTTCATTTGTTTGTGCTCCCTTACAATACTTACTGATTGAGGTCATGGATAATTAAAATGAATTGTCTCCAAATCAACTTTTTCCCCTTAATTTGTAATTACAAAACAACACTTTGGTTACTGTGTTTACTCTTGTAAATTCACCCCAATCCTGCCTTTATCACTCTTTGAAACACACGATGTCTTACTGTATGGATGGTTAATCATGCTTTGTAAACAGGGACCAACTAAGATTATCTCAACATGTGATTTAATCCTCTTGTATTTTTGGAAATCCAAGTGAAAAATCCTCTTTTCCATATTCACTAAACAAACACATTTTTTTTGCCAGATATTGTCACTTGTTTTAACGTGTTTTTGAAACTGGGACATCGGCTAAATAGCCCTGACAAGTAAAATGTTGTTTTTCCATGATTTAAGGATTACAAACAGGATTAAATTATTTGTCAAGATAGTCTTAGAGAGGAGGGTAGCACGGGTACAGTAGTATTTCAGCTTCAGGAAAGAATCAGTCAGTGTCAGCCATTTTAAACTCATTAATTTCATGACTTTGTGCTTAGTTTGTTTTTGTTTTTTTAAATCTATTTTTGTCTGTTGAATATTTGTAAAAATGTATATATGTTTTTTTTTTCTTACAGGACATGCTTTAGAAATAAACTGTTTTTGTACGTCTTTTACATTGAAAAGAAACATCTAATCAGGAGAAATACTAAATGGTCTTAATGCTAGCTAATCTATGATTGAAATGTCTAGACAATAAATGTGTTTTTTTGTAACTGGAGTGGTCTTTGACTTTCAGGGTTTGCACAAGAACACATTAGGACCTCACTGATAAAATGTTTTGGATTAATTATAGATAATTTTGGTGGAGGCTCAGAGTTTTGAGAATCATCCTCATAAACAGAAGATATTTTAGATTCCACACTTGCAAATAAGACTTGGATGGCGAAAGTTAACTAGTTAACTAGTGCCTTCGTCATTGTTCTCTCATGCAAAATATGTATTACTGAATCTCTAAACACCTCAGTGGCCAGGAAAGGATAATGGTCGCCCTCATTTGGCTTTCTGTGGCTTTGAAATAAAATGTCCTTATTGCAACATAAAATCATCATACTGTCAATTGTTTCTTATTACATCTTTAATATATTATTGATGTTTTCAATTAAAGCCAAAATCAGAAAAAATGCATATAAGGCACCTGGGGTTACAGAAGTGTACAGTGTGTTCTTATCAAGCAATGTCAATTCTTAGCTCGGCCTGTTCTGAATCTTTTCGCCATATTTTCCTATTTATCATTTGTTTTTTTGTTGTTGTTTTTTCACCACAGACTAAAGTCACATGGCAGAGCCCTGAATCATGTCTGCTTTTCATAATATTAACTTTAGTCACTGTGAAGGCGATTTCCGTTAGAGTGTGGGGGTGTCAGCACAAACTGACAGACTGTCGAACTGAAATGTTCCAGCATTATATAAGTTATTTAGTCACGTCCTGCTAATTACAGCATTGAACGATGAAGCAAAACGGTTCATTAGAGTGGTATTGTAAATCATTTACAACAACCTCACAAATTTCGATAGCTAAAAGTTACATACTAGCTCTTTACTCACTTTACTCACAATCTTGCCTTTATTCACATGTATGAAATGGTGAGACAGGTAACCTTTACAGTGTATAACAGGTCAAGTTTTGGGTTTGAAGGTCAACAGATTGGATCACCTGATTGCAAGGTTATAATGTATAACAGCACTGAACATGAGATCAAGAGCACCCTGTGGGATAAGGAGACATAGCTGATGGACAGATGGCTGTTATTAAGCTTAATATTTGTACATTTACTCTTACCTGCATTAGCTACCATGTTGCAGCTGACATCAAACAAAATCTCATTAGTTGATCAAATCAGGATGAAATAAATGGCAAAAAAACATAATCTGTTCAATAATCAGGTGTAACTGAATAACATTTTACATGTCTTGTGGCAGGTTTCATCTAGTCCTTAGGTTTCTCCCAAGCTTTAGACCGAAAAAAGAGACCTGGTTTTGCATTTGCACAGACTTTTCAGGGAATCAGATTACTGCTCATTCCTATAGTTAATGCAGTGGCACAGTATCTGTGTTTTCCCCATGAAAACATGTGACCTGTCTGCAGTGTTTTTCTGCTTTCCGTCCACTGCTTGTGGGCTCAGCTCCAGCCTCTTGTGGCCCTGAATAGCATTTAGTGGGTACAGGTGAAAAATGAAGAAGCCCATTCAGCCAACCAGGGATGTTTCAGTCTGCAGAAAAGTGAAGGTACTGGTGTGTAGAGTTTTGTGGATTTTTTTTTTTTAGCCTATGTGCTATTGATATGGAGGTATAGATAGCAGCAGAACAGAGCAGCTGTTCAAATCAACTGTGTGTTAAATAACCAAGTCCAATCCCCTGCTTAATACTAACACCCACAACAAACAGACTAGCACTCTCTCTCCCCCCTGATGTAAACTGTAAATCTGATTAATTGCTGTGAATATATAATTCTTAGTCGATCCACGCCTCTCATACACAGACAGTTGCACAAATACACACACACACACACAGACAATTGTACTGTATGAGGTGATGATATGGCAATTACAGCAGTCACAGTGACAAAATGAAAGCTGATCCTTGGAGAAAAAAATTGAGAAAATGTCACTCCAAGTTTTCAGTCTATCCAGAGATTTCTGAGCTCTGAATCACAGCATTCTCTTTTGATCATCACCGCTGCTGCCTCTCTCCGATACACAGATGGATTATTCCCCCTAAATCTCCCAAATCCCTAATCCTATTTATCTCAACGCCACACAAAAAAGGTGCTCTCTTCCCACTGCTCAGCTTATGTGTACAGTATGGATGTGAGCGTACGTGTATTTCTACGTCTGTAAGGACCAGCTCAGGACACGAGAGTGACATTTCAGGCTGTTTTCACTTTGAAAATTCTCTGTTTTAGGATTTAAGGCAAAGTTTTAATGTAGAGGTATAATTTGGGTTCCTATTCCTTTAGTTATTCATTATTGGGGATCCAGATAAATTCAGAAATATGAACGATTGTGTGATGGAGTATATGTATATTATTAGTGGCAGTATTTCATCTAATCTTCATTCTTTGTTTCATTTGTTCCAAATGTTCTTTCTCAAGGCTGCTAAGTGTGGAATAAATGACATATTACAGAGTGACACAAATAAAATACTGTGAAAATGACTCTGCTTAGGTGGAAATGAATGATACACATTCCTGTGCATTAGATAAAAATAGAACATTTAAACACCTCATCACAAAATAACTAATACACTACATTCACCCAACATGAAGGATTGTTGACAAATATAGCTTCTTTTTTTTACTTTGTAATTTTCAAGCAGAATTCATCAATTTCTTTGGTCACTTGGGACAACAGAACAAACCGTAAGCACATATTACACCTTACAAAGTTACGTAAAACATGTTAGCGAACAGTTTTCTATTTATGGATCAAGCAGACATGGAGCAACAATAGCATTCATTTAGAGTCCAGTATTTACTCCAATATGTTCACCCACTAGTCTCTAACTTCATCTGTGTTTGCTGTTTGATGCTGAGCTGGTAGTGTACAGTACATAGTTGGACTGGCCATTGGACATACTGGGACAAATTTCCATGGGCTGCAGTGTTGATGGAATGGTGAGCCATCAAAAAAATAAGCCCCTGTCATTCGGTGTGCTGCGTGCGTATCCCCGGACTGAGCTCATTGGCCAATCACAACTTTTGTGGTACCCTACATTGCTACTTTTATTAACTGATTTTGATTTGATTTTGCAGCTGCGTTTAACCTGGACATGTGTCATGTAATTCATCAATCAGAATGAGTGTCAGGCTTAGCCATCATTGTTATGCTGTTTAAATTTTCTTCACTGACTGTGTGGACATCCCTTAAATAGAGCACAACAGTAGAAGGAAGACAGGCTACAATACGCCCAGATTAAATTGAATTCACACAAATACGAGTGGGGGATAACGAGAGTGCAGCTGCTGCCAGCATGAATAAAACCAGGCCTTTAAAACCATTACATCCTGTTATGCTGTCTTCAAGCCTCCGCCTCCTCTTTTTCTTTCTCCTCCTTTCTCTAGTCTTCCTCTCAGTCTCATTTATGTTTCCCTCCTCCCTCTGTTTTACCTTCCTCTACAGCCTTTGTCAACCAAGGTGGTTTTTTTCCCTTTTCTCATTTCTTTTCTCTTTTTGTCCCTGCAGGCTCTGCACTCCCTCCTTCCCTCATCTTCCCCTTTGTTTTCCACAAGTCCCTGGTTATCTCTTATGTGGTACACTGATTTCCTCTCCTCTCCTCTCCTCTCCTCTCCTCTCCTCTCCTCTCCTCTCAGCAAATATACCCTCCTTTCCTCTCCTCTATCTCCCCTGAGCTTATTTGCCTTTTTCCTCTTTTCTTCCCATTTTTTTTGCTCCAGCCTCCCCAGGTAGTCCACTGTGTTTTGCACCTGTGTGTGTGTGTGTGTGTGTGTGTGTGGTGTGCGCTAATGAGCTTAGAGCTGTCTCCCTCCCAAGGTGAGGTGCCATGCTGAGGTGATCAGCACTGCTGGAGCTGCAGGTATCAACCACAAACACCTGCCTGGTTGAGCACTGCCACACACACACACACGCGCTCACACAAAGTAATTTCCTCTCGCATACATGCACATCCACACATGCCAATAGGAAAATAATTTCCTCCCTCCTTCTCTCATACACATATAAATGCAGAATAAATCTTTACTTTTCTGTCACACACAAACAGTATACAAACACACACACACATTAAAAACAGTATGCTTTTTTCCCTCTCTACACACACACACACATACACACACACACACGGCCGACTGCTGCACAAGGCCGATAGCACAACTCAGTCCTGTCAACATGCAGGATAATCAGCTGCTGGGGATTGTGGGTAAGCTGTAATAATCCCTCGCATGGAATATGGAAAGCATCAGAGAGTTATTCAATAGGACAGAGATAAAGGATTGTGCATGTTTGTGTGTGTATGTGTGTGTGTGAGTGAGTGACTGAGGCTTTTCCATCTTTAATATGCATCTTCACCTGAAGCTGACTGTCAGTCAGAGTTACTGCAAACACACACACACACACACACACACACACACATCAATGCAGCCCTTTTCCAGAGAAGCTGCAGCTGCTGAAATGTTCCCTGACTAAGTCTTAATTAAGAACTACATCCTGAAAAAGCCTCATTTAGTCAGAACACCAGAGAATACTGCATCATATTTATCTGTCGAGAGGCAAAGTCTAAAGAGCCTCCAGCTCACATCTTCATCAAAGCAGCGTGACAGCGTTACGGTCAAATTAGGATTTAGTTAAAGAAAATCTGCCTGTTGTCATGTACCAGGATCATTTACGTGCCTGTTATATTGTGCATAGTTTGCCCCTTATTGATCCATCAAAGGTTGAAAGAAGAAATGTGGCTACTGTGGCCCTGTCAATACTTGGCATTAACATTTATCTTGGGTGATCTGATCTCAAGTGGCCTCTGTGTAAGTCGAAGTATGTACTCATTTGTACTCCTTCAGTTGGTTCTCAAATTGTATAAGCTGGCTTTATCCACGTTTCTATCTGTCTGTTGACTTTCTTTTATGATTTTGTTACACATTTGTGTTCTTTAGTCCAAGTATATTAACTTTATCTACTGTTTATTTTTTGTACAGCAACATAAGTTCCTTCAATAATTGTGATTTATGAGTCGAAACTGAGCTCAGTTTTTGTGAGTGGGACAACACAACGCCCAATCATGGTGGAATTGATCAGAAAATTGGCAAGCAGTTTTCAGATACTCAGCTCCAGGACTGTTTTCCCTGAGGCCTGAAAACTCATCATCTATTGATTTTCCAATTGATAGCTTTAAACCAGGGTCAGCTGATCAGAGACATTGATTATCTTTACCACGAATCACTTCAACTAATGCCAACAGTAAGTGCTTGAGCACACACACACATACACAAGCTGCATCACTTTTGATTCAAAATACTACATTTATAGTCCACAACAGACTGAAAAAAAGAAATGAGAAACTTTCTCATCAATCATCAGGATACAAAGAAAATGAAAACTCCTTTGTCACCCTCTGGGTCATGCTAATCCTCAATCTTTATTCTTCATAGCCTTGGCTCTGCGGCTACACACACACACACACACTCAGAAACAACAAAATTTTCCATAATTATGCCAGAGGAAAGAGCTAACAGCGGATACAGATCCTAAACGGTGTGGGTCCTCCCCAGTGTCCGGATTTTCGAGGGTTTTAATCAGTTAAATATGTGCGTGGCTACGTGGCTAATCTGCTGGTTAATCTCACTAACACTTTTTATGGGATTGCTCGCAGCGGCAAGGATTACCGCACCACAGATCACAACCTGATTTCCATAATCCTCCTCTTCTGATAAAAGTCTGTTTGTCCCCCATCCTCTCCTTTTGTCAGTCTGTGAAACATCACCGTTTATTTCATTTATTTTTGGGTGTAGTTACTCTAAAGGCTGCATTCTACAGAGTCAGACAAACTTTACGATGTCTCGCTCTTAAAGTCAAAAAGAAAAACACACAGGCTGTAGATGAAGGGTACATAACTATGGAAATGTTCTCCAAACAGTCTTTACCTCATTTAACTCTAATCATAATGGATATTAAACACTGTATTCCATCTGATTACTTTGCCATGGATATAAATGTGCAGAAAAAGATGTAACATGAAGTGAAGAAAATGTGTTTGAAGTTTTTATTGAAGCACAAATTGAGGTTATTGAGCAAATAAAATGTAATAATGTCTGAAAAGCCAGCATTTCTCATGTTCCTAATGATTTCTGACATTGCTGAAATGAAATATTTAAACAACTGTTGAATGAATTGGATTGCAATGAAATTTTGTACGAACATTTATACTGATCAGTCATGACATTAAAACAGCTAACTGGTTTTAATAATGTTGCTGATTGGTGTATATTTTGACTTAGTAAAGCCATGAAAAATAACTGAAACTACAAATTATAGTTTAAATCACATCACTGATGGTTCAGAATGGACTATTTAGAAACAGGCCACAGATATACACCAAACATTAAAACAGGTACCTGGTTTTAATGCTGTGGCTGAGTTGAGTATGTTCTCTTGAGGATGAATTTTAACAACTCCTGTGATTCATTTAAAACCATCATCATATCTAAATTTTAATTTGTCCAGAACTTTGGTTTATGACCAAATACCTGCAAAAATAGTGACCCCATCACCCTCAGCTGTACTTTGTGTTCGGAGCTAATTAGTGATCTTTAACATGCTAACATGCTAAACTAAGATTATGAACATGAGAAACATTATACCTGCTTAGCATGTTAGCACTGACGTTGTGAGCATGCTGATAATAGCAGTTAGCTCATAGCACGTTGTGTCTAAGCTAACCTAAGCTGTAGACTCTTAGTCTTGTTTAGACATGTTACATTTGTCATTTGTTGTGTAGGATACATAGATAGATAGATAGATAGATAGATGTACTTTATTGATCCCGTGAGGGAAATTCTTGTGTTACAGCAGCAGAGACAGTAAGAGACAGCAACAATAGGTAACAACAAACATTAAGAAAAAAAAAGTAAGAACTATAAATACTAAGAAAGTCTTTAAAATATATACAGGAGAATATACACAGATACATTGAGTAATCTGTAATCTCTGAAAGTTACAGAGTTCTGACAAAAATTAGGAGCTGGCACTGATGCACAGTAGGATGTGCAGGAGATGTGTTAGCAGCATATTTGCCAGAACTGAATCCTGAGTGAGTTGCTACTCACAGCTATAAGTAGTGTGAACTCTATGTGTTGAGCAGCAGTTTAGGCCTGATGTAGTGCTTTTCTTTACACGAGACATTCAGTGTAGTGACAGTTTTTAGGCTCTAAACTGCTTGGAGCTTCACATCTGATGATTATAATGCTGACCATGAGGACGATGATGCAAGCGCCAAGCATAATAATAATGATAACAAATATGGTAAAAACACAAACATTCAAAAGTAGCATTTTGAATAGATGTATTGTATGTGCACATGTGGGTCTGTACATATTTGCCAGTGTGATTTTTTTCTCTTTTTTTATCTCTTGCTGTCTCTCTCCACTAGCCTCCATTTTCTGCTCTGAGGGTCCGGAGAATCCCCTCATGTGGAGAGAAGCTATGATAAAGTAAGCAGAAGAGGGGTGGGGGGGTGGGAGGAGATGGGAGGAGGGAGGGGAGGAAGAAGAAGGAAGAGAGAAAAGAGACGGGAGGGGAGTTTTGGGGAAGAGGGAGAGGTGGGTACGGATGTTGGAGTCAGATGAAGACTGAGAATTAGACTGGGAGTTGAATACGATCAGGGGAGGAGAGAGAAAAAAAGGCTAACGGGGGGTTGAGCGAGAGGAGGGAAAGAGGAGGAGGGAGGAGAGAAGGAGGGAATGTGATGTGGTGATGGCGGTGGAAATGGGAGTTTAACTGTATTACACTCTGGCAGCTCCATCTCCATCACTATGCGGGTGAGTGTATAAGCTCATGTGTTTACTTGAAGACCCTGTTTATGTGTGTGTGTGTGTGTGTGTACTATCACACCCACGGGGCCTTTACTCTGTCAGTGCTCAGCGATAATCAGCCTCCATCTCTCTCCTGATCCATCTCCACCTCTATCTCTCCCATGCCACTATCAATCAAACCCCCCCTCCATTTTTCACTCTCCTCTCTCCTCACACCCACTCCTCCCACTTCACACAAACACACACACATGCACAGATAGTGTAGATTAATGTGTGTGTGTGTGTGTGTGTGTGTGTGTCCATGTGTGTGAATTGGTTCAGCCTCTGCCTTTCTAAGCATTCTACAAGCTCATTGGCCTCTCACTCTCCACTGGGCAGCATCATTTCACCTCCACTACTGCATATATCACTTCATCTCGCTCTCTCTCTTTCTCCCCTGGGGCCTCATGTCTCTCTCTCCTTGGCTACCCTCTCTCTTTTTTGTTTTTTTAAATGCTTCCGTGTTCTCACTGATTCTCATCTTGTTTTGCAAATCTGATTTCTTTCCAGTCCTTTCCCTCACTATTTTTTCTCTCTCTCCCGCCCCCACTGTGCTCCCGTGTCGATTAGTGCTCAGTTTAGACTGAGTGAAAAAATCTTAAGAGTTCACAGTATATCAATAATGGGGTTTAACTGTAGGTTTTGATTGCTTCTGGAGGGGATCCTGGATTTAAAAAGCCTAATTGCTCAGTGGCTTATGGTCTTATGACTGATCCCATCCACTGGCGGATAGGGAAGATTATAGTTCTGTTAATTGCTAATACAGCAAATGTGCAATGTTACCAGCTTTTAGGTCAATGTTGAGAAACTTTATTAAGTGTTAAGCAGACCACAACCTTCACCAGCCTTAATCAAATGTGAATGGCTAAACATAATGACAAGAAGGTTTATTCTGCTTTATGGGCAGATATTGTACGGCCAAGAGTGGGAATTATGGTAAGCGTTAAAAATCAAGCAAACCAAAACAAACAAACAAGCGAAAAAACACTGGAGGATCCATTACAGCATTTTCTACTTGGAAGATGTTAATTAACAAAAAGGAACTTTTAGGAGATGTAGCTTACAGATAACCTGTCAAAGATCACTGCTGAAAAATAAATAACAATTTCACGATGTGACACTACTGTGGAAAAAGTTTAGTTAGTTTGAATGATCTTTTCCCCATTAAGGGTAGAGGACTTGCGTTGTTGCTCACACCGATATCACTTTGAATGTGGACTTTGGTGCTCCAACATCACTGTCTTCCTCCGTTGCTTAAATCTTTATAACTACAGCCACTGGAGGCTTTTTATGACATATATCGTTTGAGACATTTGCACAGAAAAGACTGATTTTGTCTGGTGTGAGTTAGATGTTACTTACCAATAAAAGCTTATGACTATAAGTTGTAATAAGCTGCAGGCACATACAACCTGTAGGGTTGTTTTTTGTGAGACGATAATCATAAACTCACTTCAATAGATTCACTGTGATCAGCAGGTTATACCAAATAATATTGTGTTCTTTCATACCAAATTCTGTTTGTTGCTTTGACTTCTGGATGCATGATTATTCAGTCCAAAAATGTTACATTCCATATTATATGTACAGTAGTTGCATGAATCTTTTTTATCCTTGGTAGAAGCCTCAACCAACAGTAGCTCTGCACAGCAAATAATCACTATGTCCACAGCTTTTATTTAATTTCTTTCACATTAATGCATTGACAAATTTCAGATGATGAACCTCTTCCTGGAGGTATTCCTAGTATTCCCAGTGAAACAGGTTACCTCTCTCCTCAACGGCATTATGAAATTTAAATGTCTATATTTGTAATGCCACTGGAAATGTTTCTTGTTATAATCTTTCATAGGTTAAGCAAACATTTTGATCATGTCACTGCAAACCACATTGATAATTCTAATAGACCACTGTTATTAGGAAAGTACATTAAAACGGAATGGTAATTGGGTGGTGAAATTTCTTGAGACTCCAGCAACAGAAACTGCAGTATCGTGGTGCTCTCAGGTAGGACTGACTCTGAATAAAGGCAGTTAGTGTGCATCTCTAATTTCCTCCAGGAGACCATAAGACAGGCTATTGACTCACAGCTCGGAGAGGAGATAATTACTGTTTCCTCCTCACCTCTCTTCCTCTCTCCTCTCCACCTCCTCCATCCCTCCCTCAACTTTCTCTCCTCTTTTTTTTTTATCCTCACTGCTCTTCCTCTCCAGCTGAGTGATTACCCCTCATTAAAAATCAGAATAAAACATTGTTAGCGCAGATCGTTAGGGCACTCTCTCCCGCCTCTCCCTCACCCACTACTCTGTCGTTAGCACTCAGCGCGGGCACTAAACGAGCGGCCTTTGAGGAATGTTATTCTAATTCCAATTAGCTCTCCAGGCTTGGAGGGGAGCCAAGTCCCTGAGAAAAACACTAAAAGCTACGGGCGCGCGCGTACCAATGAGAAGCAAAGAAGGGCGTACACACAGAAGAACAAGCACACACACATGCACATGCTTGAAACAAAACACATACATGCATTAATACACTGAAGTGATGTGCACACTCATTTTCAAGAGACCAAACACACACACACACACACACTCAAGTGACACACACTGAACACTCAGAGAATAGCAGCGGCTAATGGCTTTGGCAGCACTCTCACAGGGACCTGAAGAGCAATTAGGCTCCAAACTACACATTGTAAATCCCCTCAGATTACTGTGTGTGTGTGTGTCTCGGTGTGTGTCTGTGTGTGTTAAGCGCTGTTTATCTGCCACCAATTACCTCGCCCTGCCACAAGAGACGCACACTGGATAAATGGAATCTATAAACACACACACACACACACACACACACACACACACACACACACTCATTCAATGCATGCACACAGGTAAATGTGCACAGTCATATAGCGAGCAGGGCACACTCTCTCGCTCTCTCTCTCTCACACACACACACACACACACACACACACAGACTCATTCCTCCACACACACACACACACTCACAGAGTAGCAGTCTTATCAGTTTATGTTGGTGTGACTGGAGGATTTAGTCACATGACCTGCAAGACAGGAGCAGCCAGGCGCCAAAACTAATTTCCACCTTCAAAGACTCCCTTATCTCCTCAGACGCTATGTGTGTGTGTAGGTGTGTGTGCCTACATATGATGTTCGTGTGTGTGTGTGTGTGTGTCTTTGCCTGCATATGTGTATATGGTGAGTGTGTGTGTGTGTGGTTGATCATCTGATGTCCTCTGACAGAAAGACTCGCAGCAAATCATGTATCACTGTCTCATCTGCATCAACCACACGCACACACGCACACACACATACATGCAGAAAGAAAGAAAGCAGAGACAGACAGACAGATGGATGGATCAAGAGAAGGGACACACACACATACACATATACACAGCAGCGCAGGAGGAGGTGGAGAAGCAGATAGGGCAAGTGAGGGATGTGAAGCATGGAAAGAGATGGAGGGAGAGATGGGTTTAAAGAGGGAGGGAGACACAAAGAAGAGCCACATCTGACTCACTGTCATATTTCTCTCAAACAACAGATAAAAACCTTTGACAAAGCCAAAATTCATGAGACGAAAAAGACAACAATCTGTATTCCAACAGCTTGTGTTTCACAGGAATCTTCTGAGGAAGCTTAGCGCTTGTCCGACCTGTGAGGAAAGAGAAATATCAAAGGTGAGCAAGGAGAAAACAACCAGTTGAAAAACAGCACACACCTGGAGTGCAGGAGTTTTCAAGCAGCAGCGGCAGCAGCAGCAGTGGTGTGTTGTATATTTCATAGTTCTCTTTTGAGATTGTCCTACATTTTTTCCACCGGCTCTTCAAAGGTCAGGCTGCCTTTCGTTCATCATCCACCCGCCCACGTACACCCTGACTTTCTCCAGCATCTCTCTTCTCACTCTCACTGATGTTTCCTCATGTTGTATTCTCTCTATTTCATCCCTTTTTCTGGCTCTAGCTCTGTCAGCAGTGATTTCTCTCAAATCAAGAAAATCAGGAATGAAATGATCATATTTAATGCTTGGTGACCGATCAGTATTGCTCATAAAGGGCGGAAGAGCAGGTACAGGGTGTTGGTGGCAGAAGTGCCTCCCTGACCCACATGATGAACAGCGAATCAAAACAGAGATCAGAGGAGAGTAGCTATAATAATGTCTGCATGTATGTGGGTGTAAAGGTGAAAACGAAACAGATAATATGGTGTGACACTTACAGTATACATGCATCAGATCTTCTTTATATACTGTACATGTAAATGCTCATGTTTAGTGAACACTTGTGTGCTTCCTGGAATCATTATTTTCCCTCTAATTGTCTACAAGGTCATTTACGTGAAAATAGCTGTATAATGTAAAATAACTGCAAATGAGCTAATTAATTATCAGGTGAGTCAGAGTGGCGATGCTCTATCATTAGCTGTAATTGCCCTGCTAATGATACACACAAAGTCAGACAGGGGGTGATTGAGCATCCATATACTGTATATGGCGTGTGCAGGATATTCTTCATACGTGTGTGTGTGCTGTGTGTGTGACCTATTTGTTCATGTGTGCCCTTGTCTGTCTGTGTGTGTGTGCGTATGCTCTGCTTTGCTGTGTGCGATTTGTTGTCCACATCATATCCATTAGCATCCCCCTGACCTGGAGCTGTTCCAGCCAATCAGATTTTAGCGTACTGTCAGCAGGTGTCGTCAGCTTGCTGTGAGATTTATCAAAGTGACGGAGCGCACCGCACATCACGACAGCAGCATTTATCTCTCTCTCGCTCGCTCGCTATTCTCTCTCGCTCAGCACCACACACACAGACACACACATACACACAGAAACAGAGGACCACATGAGAATCACATCAGCATCACTTTATTTACTGCAGAAGCAAAGGATGCTCGTGCTGAAGAAGACAAATACTAACAAGTCATGTACCACAGCAACATTAGAACATACAGAGTCACGATATGAGGCTGACAAGATAATAAGAAGAAGAACTAGAGAGGAGGAAGAAAACAAGAGGGAAGAATGATGCTCAAAGTGCTTCCTAATAATGAGATAGAAAAACAGAAACAAGAAATGGTTTAAAGGAGAATCAAGTAACTACTTTTTATCAAATTTAAATAGAGGCACAAATGAACAAATACAGAATAACATCAGTAATGCTAACGTAAATTATGAAAAGGACCAGATAGGAAAACACTGCAATTCAAAGACTAGTTTAAAGTTAACTGATTTAAGAAAAGTTTCAGTTAACATAATTAAGATTAGTATCATTCATGGTTTTGCTCATTATCCTTATTGCAATAATAACAATGCCCTTGCCAAGTTAAAATAGAATTGGAATCTGGTAACACAACAAAGGTTGCTATTAAGAACTTTGACAGATTAGTTGCATTTATTTAGCAAAAAGAAAAACGGAAATGACAAAATAATTACAATGATTCAACTTTAACTTATCAATGTTGTTGTTCAATTTTCCTGTGAGAATAGGGATTATTACTGACATTTCAATCATGAAATGGACGTATATAAACAACTTCTTATGGAGTGATGTGGTAGTATTCAGGGCCTTGGATGTTGGACCCATTGGTCATTTTGAAGTACTTGTACTTTGTCAAGGATTTTCATGCCACTTCATACTTTAATTTCATTACATTTCAGTAGAAAGTTTGGACTTTTATTCTACTACATTGTCGGCAGATATAGTTGTGGTTACATTTGCAAATTAAAGGCTCTGCCAGACCCACTCAGGTGTTTTCAAATACTTTTCCTGATTGGACCTAATGATGCTGTAAGAATGTTCAATAGATTTTCCCCAGAAAAGTAGTAACATGTCAGTCAAGCATTATTCATACATACCCACACTTTCCTAAGAAGGGTCTGATTAGGCAACATAAGTGACAATACCTATGTGGGTTGACCTTTAAACTTCTGGAAAAAATGAGATACAAAATATAGTTTTGCATTATACTGTATATGATGATGAGTAATGTGGTGCAATGGTGCAATGGTGTATAAAAAGTCTAACATGTAGTCAAATTTGCTCTGCTTATAACAATTGCAACATTAAAATGCTCTGATCTATCCAGTGGTTACAAATGACTAATGTCTAAAAATGTCATACTTAGGGTGCACTAAATGCGCTATGACTACTTCTAGTTTAGCTACTTTAAGCAGCTTTTCTGTTAATATATGTACTTTTGTTTGTACATATTTTAAATGCATGACTTTTACTTGTAAAAAGCATATTTTTGCACTATATTAATACTGTTTTGCTTTTCATGCCACAAGTTTTGCAAGTAAAACATCCGAATACTTCTTCAACACTGGCGGTACTTGTTGGCACAATGCTTTCATAAAACAATAAGTGTGATGGAAGTTGTGGCAGGATCCTCCTTCCCTTCCTCCTCTAGTTGCCTCCCTTGTATTTTGCCAATGGTATTCACCATAGCTGGCTTCTGTGAATTATAATTCTGAACATCTGAATGTTAAAAAGAAATGGTCAGTATCTCAGAGCTGCACTCTGTTGATCAGACAAAGCTCATTATTTCAAGCTCATGATAGATGAATATGAATAGATGGGCGTGAATGTTGACTAGTCTTTTCTCAATTTAATACATCAAAATTCTCTAAATACAAGCTCCGACTGTATCTCTGACACATGAATGGCTGCAAACAGCTTTTTTTTGGTTCATTAACCACAAAATGTTGTCACATTGTAAGATTTCTCCCCTCAGGACAGTCCTCACACTGATACACAAACACACCACACTATGCCACTCATGACCTTTGACCTTTCACTGTGCCATGACCCCATCATGATGATGTACAGCAAGCTCATCATCTCCATGGTAACATGAACTAGTTGCACAGAGCAACGCCACAGGGGAGCGTGTGCACGTGTGTGTGTGTCTGTCTGTTTTTGTGCATTTGTGTGTATGATGAGGCTTAATCAGTGAAGGGGGAGGGGACTGGACACACACACACACACACACACACACGCACACACACACACACTCACTAACAGGGCTCTCCATCTGTCTATGTAAATCAATCCTGACCTTTGCTGAACTCTGGCTGTGCAGTTTGACAGTTAATCACTTGATAAGTGTGTTATGCATGTGTGTGTGTGTGTGTGTATGCGTGTGAGTACAAGTTTTCATTCATTGCGTGTGTGTGTGTTTGTCTGTCTGTGTGCATGTGTATGTGTGTTAGCTATTGTTTCATGTTTAGTGTGATTGAGTACAGAAAATACCAAACCAAATCATGAGGCAAGATGGGAGATACACAATGTGTGTGTGTGTGTGTGTGTGTGTGTGTGCATGTGTGTGTGGAAGATAGAGACAAAGAGAGAGATAGAGAGTGTGAGCGACACCGTCGTGATCAGTATGTCTGTCAATGAGACATGTTGTGTTTGGCTGTGAAAGCATCTTCATGTATGAATAAAACATATACAGCAATGTGTATATACTGTTAATACACAGGTTAGAGCATGCAGATCATTTCTTTTTATCTGTCAGTTTCCCCTGGAACAGTTTAGTTTACTACTGGTTTTGCATAAACCAAAAACGAGGCTGTATGGTACAGTGAGCTTCTCCCTACTGACTATTGCATCAAATTAATATTGATAAACTGACACACAACTGGAAATAGTCTAACAAATACAATTTCCTCTTATTTTAGTAATGTTTACAAAAAACTATAGTGTCCAATATTTAAGACAATTACTAGGGCCTTTTTAAAGATAAGGTTACACAGTAGAAAATATACAGGATAATGAACAAGCTGTTGTTTGCATTTATGTGTTTGTTTTACAATGGTGCCATCCTACTTACGTTTACCTTTTGTGATAAAGTAGATGCTAGCTACTTTAAAGCCCTATCTAGGTTACGTTCCTGTGTGAATTTGTGTGTAAACTCTCCTTTATGTTTGATGAGGGTGGTCCAATATATGTCAATACAGTTTCTAGATAAGACCTCCATGTATTATTATTTATTATGTGAGCAGAAGGGTCATTGTGTCCAGTGGGTGTCTGTATTATGTGCAGACACACACTACCTACACACACACACACACACACAGATGTCAATGGACTGCCAGTGGATTTGATAGATGAATGTAAATGAACAATCTGTTTTTACACTGTATTTCCGGATAATCCATGAAATCAGATTTTACTGGTTAAAAAAGTCATTTTAAACTCAGTGAGGATTTTCAGGCATAATACTGATGTCTGGTCTCTGCAGGATGAGTTTATAGAGGCACTCTGTGGACGCCGACTGATGCAAGGACCTTGCTCGGCCGAGACATCAACAAAATACTGTTTAGTCACTGTGAGCAATCTAGCCCACTATCAGCCCATTAAATACTGTCACATCGACTTTGATTCTCATCACCAAAGACAAAATACAGTATATGGTTGATCAATACACCAGTTTGAATAGTATTGCAGTGGGGCCATATTGTAATTCACAGAGACACACACATAGAGACACAAGTGTTCTCAGATTAACCTAATCAAGCTAATCTGACAGATTAACACACATTATAAAACGGCCACTAATCCCCGCCTGTCCTTCTACAGAGCTAACTGAGCGGTCGCTGAGATAATACAAGAATGCATCATTTTCTCTGTCATTAGACTAAAACACACCATATCTATAAATCATCAAGAAAGGTTCTGGTAAGAGAAGGAACAAAAATATTTCTGTTGTGCTTCACTGTCTTGAGTCAGAGGTATGACGTGTAACATACATATCTGGCTCTTAGGCTGATTTCTCATGAAACTATCAGATTTTTAACAGTAATATTAAATAACATGTTTTGTGTTTTGCTTTCTATAAAATCAGACAATAAAAAGAAATGTGGTTTTGGTGTTTTGCTGAATCAAACCTGCAAACTTGTCCGTTACACAGATTTAGTATTTGCTTCTGAAACAAATTAAGCTTGATAATTAATTTGACATTTAAAATTTTCTTCTTCTGCAATGTTCCAGCATGTTTGTTCTTTAGCAGCAGTAAAGCCTCAAGTGTGTGGTACAATAAGCTAATTATGCGTATTGTTTGGAATTACTTTCCAGCATATTTTAAGTGGTTTAAATACAGTAACTTTAAACTTTACCAGGCACAATGAAGTTTGAACAATCAAACATCTTTTACATAATTCTCTTAAAAATAATAGAGATACCTTTAATGTATTAGTATGATTAAATACTACTGATAAAGCTACCAGGATTACATATATTACAGGCACAATTAACAAGCCAATCTTGTATTATTATAGGAGGCTGCTGCCTCTTGCCAACAGAGTGAATAGCAGTGTTATAGTGTGTAATACTGTTAACTGTATTTAATTTACATAAACTAGAAAAACTATTTGCTTACATCTTCTTTTTTATTAGTTAAACTAATGATTTGCAGAATCAAATTATCCAAAATCAATTGCCACAAATAACTTTAAAAGAAATCAGAAACATTTTCAGTTTAAGATGCTGTGACACTTTTGTACCTTTATTTATAATGCAAACAGTAACTACAAAGATGTGTTAATAGTATCACTAAGGCCTGACACCCCAACCCACACACCCAGAGGCGCATTGCATGCCCAGATTGCAAGGCAGCTGCTGAATGGCACAGCCTTTGTTAACGTGTCAAAACCAGACATGACAGACAATATGACAGATATCAGCGGGTACCAGACTGTATGTGTCTGTGTGTGTTAGAGGTGTCCATGTGTCCATGTGTGTGTGTGTGCGTGTGTATGTGTGTGCGCTTGCATCGTCTGACATGGAGGTGGTTGGGACCAGACAGTCTGCTGTCCCAGATGTCATCAGAGTGACCAGTGGTCCCATTTTCTGACCTCTGACCTTTCCAGATGGTGACACCCCACTCCCTCCATCATTGACCACTCCCACTGTGTGTGTGTGTGTGTGTGTGTGTGTGTGTAAGAGTCTGACGAACTGACTGATGAGGTTGGAGTGATGTGCCACAGGGGTTTGGGTGGAACCAAACTCTAATCTTATTCAATATAGTTTTTTTTAAAACAAAGGTTTAAGGAAATCTTGCAACTTGAAATGCAAGAATAACTTCAACCTGATACTTAAACAGAAAACAGATATTTTTCTCCCCACTAATTCAAATACTTTGAGTATAAAAGCTTCAAAATGATGTCTGGGGTATATAGAACTGATGCTTTCAAACAAGTTTTCAATAATGGAATGCATTAACTGCATTAATTAGGCAGCAGGAAACAAACAAATGTTTTTCAATAAATGAGCATAAAACTGGCACCCATAACAGTTACTTTCGACTTATATTGCCCACAATGGACTTTATCCACTTTGTGTAATAGAAGGTCAAACCTGCGATTTTGTAACAGCTGACTATAAGCAGACTAAAAGATGCTTCTTTTGACACACGAAATCTATCCCCCAACATAATTTTATTTTGAACTAAATTTAAACCTGAACAGAAAAAAAATACTCAATATTTCAGAAAGCATTGTGATGATTTCAGCTTTATATCGACATACATTCATTTTCCTCTGTGAAACAGCTTTGGTTATCATAAATGAGACTGATATGTCTTTAAAAAAGTATTTTGGCTTTTTTTATTTTATTTGGATGGTGTTCATTCTCACAAAAGTGACTAGTAGTTTATGGGAATTTTTAGGTTTTGTGCTGTCCTACCTTTTCTGAACCTGCAGACGTAAAACAGAAAAGAGAACCTGCTTTTTCTCCTCTACACTGATATATTCATTACTGTCATTAACCTTTCTGCTACACGGTCTGTCTAATTTCCTCCCCTGTTACCACTGAACACACACGCACGCATGCAATTCTCAGCTGCTACCCCCACCCCTTTACTCCGACCCCTCCACTACCCCCACATGTTGTTTGACAAATGAGTGGTCTCGCCTCATCAAACACATGACAATGTAAACAGATGGGAGGTGGAGACAGGGACGGTGCCAGCTCTAAGCACACAAACACACAAACACACCACACACACACACACACACTTTCATGCCTTACCAACAGTGGACTGTGGGATTTAAGGTTTCTTATCGCAGCTTCTTTTGTAATTTTCATTATCATTTGTCATTGTTGATGTCTGTCTATCAAACAGGACCTTTATAACCTGTAGTGGAACTATCTGAGGTACACAGGCTGGGATATGAATACATACAAAGGCTACTCCAAAATGTCCCTACTGACTTTCAGGGAGGTCCACAGTTTGTTGGTATGCAGCTCACACACACACACATACACACATGAAATGTCTAACATATGTTGCAGTTATTCAAACTGCTGTATAGACACTGCAGACCCATAGGGTCTTTTGGAATACCAGTGAGCGAAATGATCTGATTTATTGTTGTTTCCTCTGTCTTTATAATTGGAAGAGCAGAGTTGTATTCATAAATTGAATCGAATATCACCAGTGTTGGTAAAGTACATGCTACTCCAAGTACTGTATAGAGCTCCAGAGGGTGCTGTGTGAAGCCTGATGTCTGTTGTTACAGGATGTAGCACAGATTCTATTTTTATTCCATTATCTCTCAGCTAGATGATACCAGTCTTGTGATACTGTGATACAATTTTTTATTGAGAAAGGGCGTTCAATACCGACACAAAAGAAACTGTAGTTACAATGGCGGTGAATTCACAGTTGCACTTCTTATGACGTGCTTAAAGACATTTAAGCAAAAGTATTAATTTAATCTGTATGGAAATAAATTGCAACAGGTTCTCACTACATGCACATTTGCTATAGCTAAGTGGTGTTTCTTGAGCTTTTCACCTCCAGGCAAAACTGAGTACAAAAGTCTGACCCGTTGGAGTCAGATTATTGTGAAAACATCTAGGCTCAGGACTGTGACCCATGTGGTGTCTAAAGGGATCAGTATACTTCATAGGAATTAGTTTCTACAAAGTGGCATCCAAACATGTCTTAAGACCACAACCCTGTTTCTTTCAGCCATTCTCTTTCCTTTTTTTTCTTGTATCTCTCTCTATATCAAATCAAGAAATCTGAACAAATGATTAGACATTACATTCCACTTATCTATTATTTGTTTGGAAATTCCAATAAATGAAGTTTGGAGAGAAACAATGAACAAATCCCCCAATCGCAACAAGGTTTAGAGAGGTTTCAGATGCATTTTCAGAATCCAACATACTGCATACTGACACCTTTACACACTACACTTCAGGAGCCTGATACTATGGATAATATTGTGTTATTATAAAGAAATAATAATAAGACAGACTCTGTATTTATCCAGTGGTAACTATTCGCTCCCATGTACACTTCTATGTATTACAACTGAAGTATAGACATGTACTGTATCAGAGGATAAAATAAGGATCTGCCTTCCTGCTACCTCTCTTTTCGTATTAATAATAATTTTCATAACTCATACCAGATGATAAAGTGACAGTAGTTATTTAAAGCATTTGTGCAAATCGAAAATGATGATCTGCCATCGTTCAGCTTCAGAATTATAAAATCTGTAACACAAATCATCCTCATTTGGAGGCTATTGAAAGGAAATGTAACACTGTAGGTAATATAGCGGATGATGGGTTGTTACACTGGCTTTGAGTGCCATACAATCACACACACTGCACCATAGTTCATCATATATCTCATAATAAGCTCTCTCCACAATTTCCAGAGTCTCAATGTGTTGACCAATCAATGCAGTTCACTTACAGTAAATTTGGAATCTATTCTTATTTGTCTTATTTCTCAGCATATGTCCCTCCTATCACATGCAGATTTATTTCTCAGGATCACATACATACTTTTTTAACATGCTCATACATTTTAGCTCCACTGGAATCCTTCTCACACGCCCACTTTTCGCTGTCTTTCTCTCTTCATGATTTGGCTTATCTACTAATATGGCAGTGCAATCTGGGCCTTTGCTAACTACAAACCATATCAAATATGAGGAAGGAACCTATGCAAATGTGTGTGCAATAGCATAATTTAAAAATGAAATAAGCCTTAGCGAAAGTTCACACTGGCTTAAACATTATCAAATTCATAAAATAAGGAACAACAAGACTTCAAGCTGTGGCTGAAATGCAGCACAATTCATTATGTGTAAATAACCTAAATAACAAAATTCTAAACTATTGGATGCTGTGATCCCATGTCCTTGTTTGCTTCACTTAATCCACCATGTTAAATTTTGTGGTTATTCACAATGATGATTTATCCCATTACTGCAAGTTATGTTTAATCTCTGTTTTGTCAGTGTCTGCAGTTGTGTTCCTTGTTCACCTGTGCTGAGTTCTGCATTAAGTCAGATAGGTTTGATCAGGTGCAGCCCAGGTGAAGTTTGGTTTTTCTTGGGAGCATAGGTTGGGCAGTGACTGATAATGACTCCTTTTCATCAAAGGTGGCCTGTTTGTTACCAGCCTGGTGGAGAGAAGAGGAACAAGTTATGAGGTAAAATTCACCAACACATTTTTACAGGTTTTGGCTGGGTAGAAGCTACAGTTTACAGGCCTCAAGCGAGATGTAAGCATGTGTTGTTTAAATACTTTCTTTCCTGTTGTTTTAGGTTTCTTTTTTATGTTTCTTTTCCATCTTGCAATTTCACGGATACCTGCATGTATTTTGAGACATTCACCCAGTTGTCAATTTCCCATTGCAAAAGCCACTTTTGCTTTTACTTGACACACAGAGGGCAGCAAAGATGGGTATGAGGATTTGGCATACAGGTATTTGCTGTTCAGACTGTATAAGGTAGCCCTGATTTCTTGGGGGTTATTTAACCGTGTTTTCTGTCAGAACTTTCTTGGTGGACATTTTTAACTTGACATTTTAACAGGCAGGAAAAATTTTAATGTGTACTAATTAAAATCAACAATTAAAATTTTAGTGTCACTGAATCATACCAATCTGCCTGGTTATATAACGCAGTGCCCTGGAACAGCCAAAGCTACGTGGAGATGCAGCCATTAATAGTACACTTGTCCACTACAAGGTAAATTTATAACCCGTGTGGTAGCTCTCAGTGTTTCAATGTTCAACTCATGAAGATAATTTGTCTTGGAAACATTGTTAAGATGTCCTGCCGTTTTTGGTTTGCATGTTCAACTTCTTCAAATAATAGCAGCATCTCACCTGGCCAGGTGCAGCACAGCCTCAAGGATGTGGAACCATCTTTGGTAGCTAGTTTCACAGAACAAGTGTTGTATGTCTGTTGGGTAAAACAGGAATTAATCAATCCTTAATGATTCATTCTTGTTTACTGTCATAACCCGACACCAAAGCGACAAGTTGATTATTTTCCGTTTTCATTAAACAAGGATAAAGGTTCAGTGTAGATATAGCAGGTGTGCCAAGGTTCAGTTATGTGGTCATTAAAATGTCCTCATAAGTATAGTAAGATGAGCAGGTGTTTATTTGTAATTACCATGGCTAGTTTTCTCCATAGCTGGTAGGAATACAGTTAGATCCATCTTGTCTGAGATCCGCATTTATTACTAAGCATGATAGAATATCCTCCTGAGACACATCCCTGCCATGCAAAAAAAACAAAAATATTACAAGCTATTTTTTTGTACATATTTTTGAAGGATAGTACTGTGGCTGAGAGCTCAATGCATAAGAAAACATGAACATAGACAAAACATAAGTATCTGAAACAAAACACAACAAAAGTGTTTCCAGGGGACTCAATAAGTGATGAACCTTGATTTGTGTGTGTGTTTTTTTTAAGTGTGTTGAGCTCTCTCGGCCACTGTAGCATGGTGATTACAGAATTTATGCTGAATAAAATAGAATAAAAAATAAAACTATTGAGGACTGGAACTACTCTTTGAGATTAAGCATCACAGTGCATCATGTCAGACAACACATGAAAATATATTACAAGCCACATACTGTACTGCATGCAGAAATTCTAACGTGCCCACAATATAACAGCAGAACACAATCTGTACATGCTTCACACCCAACACTTACATATCTGCTGCATGTAAAAAGAGAGAAACAAGCAAGATAACTCAGTTTGATATTAAAATGAACATGTGACAACACTTTTACTTACAGTGTCTTATCATAATACAAATGCCGCAAAACCAACTGCCATCTCAGAAAGGTGGATAAATTTCACCTTCACTAAACTCTGCAGAAGTCTTTTTGCCAACTACTGTGATATAAACAGTGTCAGTCAGTAACTATTAAGCAGAGGAGAGTAGTGTGTTACCTCAATCATGTCCACCCACTCTCTAACATTGAGGAAGCTCTTTTCACAGGTTACATCGTACAGCAGCAACACGCCGTCTGCCCGACGGAAATAAGACTTTGCAATACTGCGAAATCTGAGATGATGGGAGAAAATGTTCAATATACACACAAACCCTTATTTTCTCAATTTAAGTCAGCAATTGTTTGTTATGATACGATAAATACAATATGCCCACTTATGCCCATTTGTATGTTTGCAATAGTTTTAATTTTTTTAGGAACCTCACACATGTAATAATAAGCTAGATTTACATGTCAGTCTTAAAACACACACACACGAGCGAAAACTACATAGTTTTAGTTTTACGAAGAAATGACTGAAAAGTTAATCTCAGTCTTCTGTTTGTAAATATTCACACACCTTTCCTGTCCTGCAGTGTCCCACAGTTGTAGTAAAACAGGCTCTCCATCTACGATTAGTGTCTTCATCTGGAAATCCACTCCTGAACACACAAAGGATTCACAATCAAACATGTCACACTATTAAGCTGGTAATAAAAATGGAAACAACACACATTAGTTGTGGTCTTGCTCAGTGGCAGCATCTGATCAGATCAGCAGAATATGTCCTTCAGCTATGACTTGATGTCACCATGTGCAGAACTTAATCATTAATCTGTCAGATGATACTTCCTCTAAGCTTTTATTTTCAAGATTTCCTGGGGAATAATTTTGCCGTAATTTGTCAGGTCCAAGAAGAAAGACCAAGACAATAAAGTGAACTAAAGATTAACAAAAGTTGACTTTAATTCATCCAACTCACCCAGAGTAGCACTGGAGCTTAGTTTGAATTCGTTCTTGCAGAGGCGCAGCAGGAAGCTGGACTTCCCTACAGCAGCGTCTCCGGCCAACACGATCCTGTAGGCCTTCTCTGATGTCATGTAGCCCAGGTCAACGCTATCCTTGTCGTCTTTCTGGAGAGGGGACAGAAAGGCAGAGTGAAGATAAGGGAGAGAGAGGCACTCATGCAGCACCAATAAGATGGTGACTGTAGTTGTATTCTGCGCATTTACTTCAAGTTAAATTTATTTAGCCCTCGGCACTGACCACTTTACAATTGCTACTACTCTTATTCATATCTCTCTTCATCATCAGCTCTATTCTGCGATTTATGTCTCATTGCAGGTCAAGAAATGTTTTAATAGTTAAGTAGTTAATCCAGAGGAAGGCACTAGGCAACAAAATCAGTAAAAATCTACACCTTGATTTGTTGCAATGTTCAGTAAAGTCCCCAGATCTCAAAATGCATTTCCAGTTCCCTTTTGATTAGGGTTCTCCTTGATTCTCTTGCATATACAAACTGAATATACAAATTTCATAAAACTCTGACCATTAGTTTTCAAAATACAAGTTGGAAATTTTGACATAATAGTAACATAGAAATCCGACCATAACTGTCAATCTGTTTTGCCAAATAATACATGACGTGTCTTCCTCCACCCGTCCATTCTCTGCGTTTCTCAGTCAAGCAATGGTGGCAGAACACATGGGCTCTTTTTATCTTTCATTAGATAACCTCCCCTCTTTTCTTCCATCATTCTCTTACCTGAACGCTGATGGCACTGAGGGCTTTTCGTGTTGTTGGGGCTGGGGTGACACTAATGGGTTCAGTAGGCTTCCAGTCTAATACTGAGCTGCTGTCTGACCCAAATGCTGACTCACCGTCCTGCGTCTCTGCTGGCTGTGATGTAGACACACAGTAGCAGATAGTTAACATTACAATTCATGTTGGACAACATTACAAACTTAAACTATTTGTTGACTGGAGCTGAGTCTGAGTATGTCTATCTGTTTGACTTTCTTATTGTCTAACCTCAGTGTCAGAGTTTTCTCCAATCATGCTATCATTGTTGTCATCCTCCCCTTTCTTCTCCTCTCTCTCTTCCTCTTCCTCCTCCTCTTCTTCCTGCCCTTTGACATCCTGCTCGGAGTCGTAGCCTCCATGCGAGCCTCTGAGTGTTGACAGACCACTGTCCATGTAGACCTCGGGCAGGCTGTCCACCTCACACTCACTGCTGTGTCTGCGCCTCAGGCCTGGATCACACATGGCCAAGGCCAGAGTGTCACAGCTGGGCCGGCGGGTGTATAGAGGGAAATCATCCATACGTTGAGAGAACCTGAGGAAGTGGTCAGGAAATAATCTGTTAGATATAACACAAAACCTCCATTGTCTATTTGTGCAGTTTAGGGGTAGATTGCTCCCCAACAGTAGTTAGAAAAAATCTAACTTTTGTACTTGTGCAGTAGTTTTGTTTTCATTTGCCTTAAGATGTTTTAAGATACTTGTCTCTGATATTTCTGCATCCATCATTCTGGAAACTATTCCCTCAGTACAAAGTTATCCATATGAGAACTGTTCAGAGTAAAGTCTATGGATTACCCTAAGTAACCAGGACATTGTTTGTTGTTTTATTTACTTATTTATCCTTTCTCGTAATTTGGGTGAATCAGTAATCAAAGTGTCATTTCTTTTTTGTAAAAATCTTAATCGTCTATGTTGTCTGTAAACAATCTGTGTATAGGGTGTACAGGGTATAGAGAGCCCACACGTGTTATTCATTCATGTTAAAAGAAAAGACAACTATTCCCTCTCTACTTAAAATGTAAAAACCTGCTTAATATACAGTAATCTGTAACAAGTGGGCTGCTGCACATCCTACTCTATTATATGAAGACAAAACCTTTGT
>BRZM01000019.1:2572205-2746655 GCA_033238685.1 Lates japonicus | reverse complement strand
CGAGAACTTCATATTTAATAGCGGCAAATGCTCTCGTTTGAACCAACCACGCTCATCGACCGGAACGACAGATATGCTCCAGGTAAGTGACATGTTTAAATGTACGCATAAATGTATGTAAAACTACCACGTGTGTATCCCTACTGAAACGGAAATGGAAAAAAAGATGACTGTAAAGTTTGTTAACTGCTTAACCAGAGGGAACGGGACGAATATATGAGTGAGTGAGTGTGTGTGTGTATATGTGAGTGTGTGTGTGTATACGTGAGTGTGTGTGTGTATATGTGAGTGTGTGTGTGCGCGCAGTCAGTGATAATAGGCTAATATTAAATACCTGTGAGTGCAGCCCTCTCCTCCACAGGTGTGTTAATAATCTTATCAGTAGAGGTTATTGCCTCTCCAGTCTTCTTTATGAAATCACCATGTTTGTTGCCATTAGCAGTGTTCTTCTGACACAAAGGTCTGTTTTCTCTCACAGTCAGTTTGTCACAGTGTTTGGGCTCCTCGTGTTCAGTAAGTGTTGCCCTGTATCTATCGAGCGTGGTTCTGTCCTGGTTTTTGTCTGTGGGATCTGACCTCCTCTCCTCTGTGATTTCTGCAGCTGAAACCCTTTTGCGTCTTGCTTTATTGAAATGCTTTTTAATCTCAGGATTTGTGGTGCAAGAGTTCAGTTCAATGCAAGGTGTAGGGATGACTGATGCTTCAGTGGGTGCTGCAGTTTCTTCAGATGCCTTCCTCCCTTTTGCAGGTGACTCTATGAAGCACTGCGGTTCGATATGCTGACTTTGTCTTGCTCTTAGGTGGTGAAGTTGATGCGCACAAATCTGGTACTGCTCATATACAGTTAGATTTGATTGTATTTTCAGGTGACATGTAGAAGTAGGGTTTGCAGTCTTTGCCATCTTTGCCATCTGTCCGGTTATCTTCTCTGGCTCAGTGTGGCTCACATTACCGTTTGCATACACCCTAAAGGCTGAGCTGGATTCATGTCCTTTATGCATCCTTCCATCATTTCCCTTCAGCCTAGCATCTGTTGTCTCCTTCTCAACCTCCAACATCCTTTCATCCGCATTCCTCAGTTCCTTTTGATTTTCTATTATATCTATGGAATCACTGCTTTTAAGTAACGGTTCTAAGGAGCTCACAGCATCAAACACTGGGCTCTTTTTACGACTAACGTTGCTCCAGCATGATGCAGAATATTTGATCAAGTGAGCTGCAGCATATGATGCAAGCATTTGATTTGTGCTGCTGTCAGATATGTTTGTTTGGTGTTTTTGATTAGATATGTGCAGTTTGCTTGCTCGGCAATTGTCTTGGCTACAAGTTTGTTTATTGGTTGTATGCTTTAGCTGCATCTCTGGCCAAATTTCCTCATCTTTCCCCGGGGTAAAGGAGAGGGGAATGTAGAGATCATCTTGTAAAGAAGGTTTATATCCACTGAGGGAATTATTTTGTTCACTATTCTTACAATCTGATGGTTTAAGTTGCCAAACCTTACCTGTACTTCTTCCCTCAAGTACCTCATTACTACCTGGGGATGAATGTTTATATGCATGTGATCCTCTCTCTGTTTCCCTCTTCTTTTCATCCTTTTCACTGGCCAAAATCAAACTGTCAGCTCTGCAAAATTCATGATAAACCTCTGATCCGTTGCTGAGGAATCTGTGAGCCCAGCCCAACACATGCCTCAGCTTCTGCTGCTCACTGAAGAGAGAGTCACTGAGAGGATGAAGGTTCAACTCCTGGCTGATGTTCTGCCTACAGTTCCCAGCATCCTCTAAAAGTTCAGACACAGCTGGTGCTTCTCTTGTGGTGTGATGTGTTTCCATAGTTGGACTTGCTGCTTGAAAAGTCATCTGTGGCTTATGTTTCCAGATTCATCCACTGTCATATATTCATGGTATTTGGCCTGCCTTTTCTCATTTAGTGTTCAGAAATGATGAACCAAGGTTGTCTTAGCATCAGTCACACACACAGCCAGACAGGCTATTTTCTTCTTCATCGCCTCACTCAGCCTTTGTGCAGTCTTGTGTTGCTCTGAGATAATGCTGTGTTGAACACTGTCCTGTTCAAACACAATAAACAAAACAACTATTTACATTTAATTACTACACAAAAACAATCTCCATGCAATACACCATCTCTCCAGTGTTTGTCTATTTATGCCACAAAAACAAAAGGTACAGTTTGATCCAGCTTACCCTGAAGATTTTCTGTCTTCTTTATATTATTTCAGCACAGTTGCAGAGAGGTTATGGCACAGTCTACTTCAGGTGTTGAAGTAAATACATTTACTGCCTAAAACTGAGCATATTGTAATATTTCTCAGCTAACTAAGAGAAGACTTCAGTCTTGATCTTACAGGTTTGAACACTCCCAGAAATCTTGTGTTGTTCATTCAAACATCACCATAGAGACAGTGACACAAACTGCAGTAACTCCTTTACACCACATGAGGAAGACAAAGCTTTGATTGTCTTAAACCTCAGAGGTTTATGCTTAAATTTGTACTGACAGGAAAACGACCAAGAACTGGAATTATTATAAATTAAGGGCTAAAGATTAGACGCAAACCTTTAACTTGAAACGTGAAACCCGTAATATAAAATAATGCACACATTAGGCACCGTATTTCAATATATATTCATTAGGGAGCTTTATTGTGGCAGTATTAACATATAAAACAATCCATGTTTTCTTTTATAACATACAAACATTCAAAATTTTCACTTCACAAAGTTCATAAGGCTTGGTTGTCCCAGAAGAGAGGGGGGGTCATTACTACTTTTTTCTTTTTTCTAATTCTTCTGAAATTAAATCTCCCAGAGTTTCTTATTAAAAGAGACTGAATGACAAAAAAGAAAGGGGGGAAAAAACAGACTAAACATTCAGATTGACTAACAATCAAAAACAACAAAGTGACCGTGCAAGAGAATCTGCTACTGTACATGCCCACACAACACTGAAATAATATACTAAATGACAGTTTATTTTTCTCTTATACCGTGTGATGTCCAATAGATTTGCATATAGTAGACCTGAGATCAAATATTTAAAATCTTAAATAAATTCATTGAAAGCAGTATTTGTGTATTCGTTTAAACAGTTGAATCCCAGGTGTTTGTTGTCTGTAAAGCAGTTTTATTTTTACTGATAATTAAAGGTAGGCAATTAAATTTAAGGTTTGTAAATACTTGACTCATGTCAGGAACTTGTAAAATTGTATTAAGTAATACCTCAGATGTGACATCAACTGGTGTGTGATCTTAATGATGTTTTTAATCACAGTTTTATGTACGTACAGGCAACAGAAGTTGTACTCTCGGTCCATCTATATGCTGTTTGTAAATCACAGGAACTAGAAGTTCGGTAGCTCAAAACAAGAGCTAAATCTCAAAGGGGTTAAATTCCCTTTTAAACTCATAAAGGCTTTTATTGATAAATGAGCTACAAACTAATATAATGCTACAGTGTAATGAAGCCAAAGATCTGTTTCATCACAGAACTGAAAGGCCGTTTTCTTGTTTGTAATGAGTTGAGGTGTAGTTTTACTTTCCGTCTTAAAAACCAAACATCTAAAAATTGATTCAGGCATGCTGCGTTTGCAATGAGGTTAGGTGTTAGCATTAGCATTTAGCATCTGGCTTTAATGATAGAACACACACAACAAAAGCACAATGAAGCTAACTAGTCAAATAGTTTAGAGCTGCTCTGTAAGAGATTGTAAAATGATCTTTTCCAAGCAGCCATCGAGAAATCTTCCTTTTTGTACTAAGACATGATTTAACTGAAACAAAATGTTTTGTTTTTGGATCGAGCTAACAGAATTAGCAACCTGTCTGTCTTATCAAGTCAATGATTTAAATGAAGCCCAAAACACGCTGCATGACATGTTTTGCCTTTTAAATGTGGTAACAGAACTTGATTGAGAGAGAAGCTTTTAATGTCTCAAACTCTTTATCTTCCTCTCTTCCTGCTCTTGATAAAAACACAGAACATGCATTCATCTAAGATGGTCAAGACAGCCAAGCCTATATCTAGATCGCTTTACACAGACAAGACACAAAGAGGGAAGAAAGAAAAGGAAATCTTCACCCAGATTGGGTTTTTTTTTGCCACAACTATAAACACAGTATTTACAGATGAGGGCATGCTATTTGCATTGAGAGGTCAGCAAAAGGAGCCGAGTGAGAGATTCCCAGGTGTGTTAGAGGAGGACGAAGCACAGAAATAAAGGACCAAAGCCAGGGACAAACTATGTCTGTACAGCTGTGTACATGACGCCTATACAGTCTTTTTTTTTTTTTTTTTTTTTTTTTTGTAAATCTACAGTGAATCGCTTGAGCATTTTGGTGCTTGTGCATACCAGAGGAGCAACAGTTACACATGAAGACAGGATGACAGTTCATGATGATCTCCCTCGGTTAGTTGTCATGGGATGATGGTGATCATTTAGCAGTGCATACAGATCAGCCTCAGCCACTACAGTGAAGCTGTTTTTATCTCAGAGTCTGTGATGTTAAATGCAAATGTTGTCATCATAGTGGTTTGGCCCTTTGCTTGGTTTCAGCATCAAAAACTCAGTGCATGTACTGTAGTAGGAAAATAAATGCTTTGTCCCAAATAAGCGTGTTTCTGTTCTTACTGCATATTTTCTATATGCATAAAGCTTGTTAATGCATAAAGTCTACAGAGTTACATGACAACACAGCTGATAATATGAGGCAGCAACATTGGATAGAGTATGATGAGAGGGCTTTGATGGTTATGTGCATCGCAGTGGCCTCTGTAGCAGCCAACCTACAAAGAGTATGGAGAGTGATTTCTCAAAATAAACTTTAAAGCATCAGCTCAGTTCTTTGTAAGAGTCTAATTACTGTGTGAGAGCTTTGATAGAGAGATCAGGTTTGTTTGACGTACCAATTGTCAACTGGCATGACTTCAAGTTCAGCTACGATGGCCAAAATGCAGTTACTGGCTCTCAGCAGTAAAGACTTTTTGTGTAATATTTTTATTACAATGACATGGATGCAAATGTAGTTGAGTGAGATGAGGCTACAACAACACACAGTCTGCAGCCATATTTATGTCTGGCTTCAGACTTGGTATAAATACATACAGTGTTTGGATATTCATAATAGTGAGACATGTATGAATGTTATGAATAAACTATATGGTTTATGCTGTGATTAGATGCATTTTTGTTTGTTTGTTTGTTTTTGTTTTTTTGTTTTTTTTGTTTTTTTTGTATTTTTTATATATTTGTTTTTTTGAACATAAACTGCTAATGCCCTTTCCTGAGAAGTTTATCCATGTCAAACTACATTTTGAACAGAACTTTTTTTTTTTTTCATTTGATCTGGAGTCATTTTTCATCTCTATACCTCTCTGTTCTCTTCTCCATTCAGAGCCACTATACTATAACTGACAGGCACTGTCTCTATGCTGAACAATCACACTGTGATGGCTGCAAGTTCCTAAAAGTAGCCAGGCTGCAGGAATCAGATTTAGTCTTTAGTCCAAAGATCAGTCAAGTCATACATTGTTTAAGTCACAGTTTCATGTCATACTGTGACCTCAGCTTTGTCAAGGTACACAAAATGATATACTGTATGACAAAGACTGACACATTTCAATGCAAATGAACCCCTAGTGTGTAGACTCATCCTACAGCTCATTCCTCGTTCTGTTTTTTTGGACCAAATAAAGATTTTTAAATCACTGTTTTGCTTCCCCTCTCAGTTTAACCTTGATATTGTTCATTTTTCTGAACCCCAGTCATATCAGTAGTGAATGTCCATGAACACAGCCTCATACTGTACCAACTAAAAGTCACATTCCTCAAATGTCACTTTTAAACATATTCTCCATCTATAACTCCTGATAACTTTGTCTTGTTGGTCACAGACATTAAAATGAGAAAAATACTAACTCTAACACAGGATGCTTGATACGATGTTATCACTGATCTTCTTACAAATGGCTACAAATCATTTCTAATTTGATTTAGTGGCTAAAATGCTAATCCACGTCTGGAAGTTAAATACCTGCAACTGTACTCTAAACAACTTCTACACCAGGAAATGGCCTGTGTGAGAGATTTTGAACCATTAAACACATCACTTGTCCCATCCTGTGTCATGTACCAGCAGTGTAGTTGGACAATACACGCCTGTACCTCTGGGCATTTTGAAAGTACCTTCCTGTCTCTTCAAGTCCCACTGAAACATATACAGAGCTCCCCCAAAACTAGCACACCATCAGCTAACCAAGGCCCCACCTCCTGTCCAAAATCACAGTTAATTTTACCATATAGCAACTTTTTCCTCTTAAGTTTCCAAGTAACCTTTTCTTCCCTCAGCATTCCTTCATACATTTTTGTTAAAACTCTCTAAAACCATGTTGAAAGATGCACTAGTAGCCTTAATCAATGAGCTAACATTTAGTTCAGACATTCAGACATTTAGAAGTTCAAAGAAACACACACATTTTTAATCATCACAAACAGACTAATGTTTCTCTCATGCCACCGTCCTGTTTCCAAAATGACATCACATAATCTGAAACTGCTGTAATCTGTGGTCTGTGTAAAAGATTTGTGCTATAGCCTCTGTAGGAAAAACCCAGGGTGCTACCAAGTCAACAAATATTGACGGTAGTCTTAAAAAATAGTTTAAATTTCTCAACACCCATCACCCCCATAAACTTCAATAAATTTGCTTTTTTTTTTGTAATCTTTTGTAAACTCTTAATTTCAAAATAAGCTCAAAGTAGATCCTCTGACTGAAAAATTCCTGAAAGATCTGGATCACATAAAAATGTACAAAACATTAAAAACAACTTATTTAAGCTTGGTATTAATTATCAATATTCTCTTTCGTTTTTAAATATATATAATGAACCTCTGACTGTGGCTATTGTTGCGTTCATTGACAAATCAATCAATCTCTCTCGCTCGCTCTTTCTGTTCCCACCCACTCCGTCATGACTGACAGGCTCTGTGACCAATCAGGTGCTCTGCTCTGAGGATGAGAACCAATCAGAACGGTTTGTGATATTTACCAAAAAGTCTCTGCATCAACTCGTCAGCATCAGGAGTGAACAGACCATTAAAAGTTCTACTAAATGAAACCAACAACTTCTCTTCTTTTTGTGATTTTTTTTCTTTCTTCGTGGCCTCCCTCATTATTTATTTTCATTATTCTCTCCTTTCAATGAGTTCCTCCTCAAACACTTACAGTATTTCTTGTCCTCTTTCTTTTCAGTTCATTACTGCCAAAAATGTCTGTCTTAACAAGCAATTGGATTTTACAACTAAAATGTTATTTCTCCCTCATCTATTTCCCTTTTCTTCAATATAGTAGTAGTAGTATATTATGCTGCCAAAGAGGTTAAAACAAATCTCCTTGTTTCAGTGTAATTCAGTCATAAATAATATTGTACAATGGGACATCTTCATTCTGGGAACCCTGACAGTATTTCCATCTGAGGTTTTTTAAAATAAATTATCCTGCTATAATTTTGTGAGCCCTCATAAGTGATGCATTGCACCTGCTCATAATATAAATTTGACTTGTTCTTAAACAAGTGGAATCATTTCATCCCATTGGCAGACTTTTATTTCAAGAGACACCAGTTGTTAAGACTGAATATAAGATTAGATTATATGTTAAGACGGACATTTTGGCCCCCTCAGTGCCTTCTCACTCTCTCCTTTTCATTCTATTTCTTTTCCTCTTCAGTCTGACCAGAGGTTCTCCATGGCCATGCTGATCTTACACAGGATCCAGCGCCGAAGAGGGCAGTAATACTCATAGTGAAACTGCTCAAACTCTGGCGTCTGGCGGATCTCATGGAGGAACGACACGTCTATGTCTGACTCCAACAGTAGCAGCAGTGTGGGCACAGTGACAAGCAGGACACCCATTACCACGGCAACAAAGCGGGCCACGCTCAGCACACATGCATTGACTCGCTCGTTGGACGACAGCAGGCGCAGGCTGCTGGTCAGGACTCCACCCATCCGACTTCTCGCAGCCAGTCGGGTACGTTCGTAGGCCCGGTCTCGCTCCCTCTCAGCCTCCAACTGGGCCTGGATGTCGGGGTCAGCATGGAGCTCCCTCAGCAGCCTGGCTGGGCTCTGGACTGGAGAGGAGAAGAGCAAGTCGACGCCTCCCTGACCGTCGTCCACTGGGGTGGGCAGCATGCTGGCACAGGGGCTGGACAGCAGAGGAAAGATACATAAATAAAATTTGAAAATACATTATAGTAGGAATGAACAAGGACCTAAAAGAAGAAGGAACATTTCGCTTTCTTTTACAAATAGCAAAGGTTTCAACTCATAAGAGACAATCACACATTTACCTGTTGCTACAAGGCAATGCAAGCTCTGTCAGGCCAGACATCTGGGACATGCCACACCAAGGAACAAAGTGTGATGAAGTTCACAAAAAATGTTTTGCACTTTTTGCACAAATGTCCAGCAAATCCAAAGCAGAAAATCAAAAGCATACGGCTCAAAAAACCATCCTGCAATAAACTTGGCAACAGCAGAAACAAGCTGTAAACATCACTGACACATTATCAGCCTCAAAGGGTTGATATGACAAACTTGTTAGCAAACAGTGGCTTATTCACACATCTGAGTGTCTATTTTGAGTTTGAGTGTTTCTGTCCACCAGATGAATGTCAGTCTAACATACCGCTTGTAGTGCTGTTTTTGGTCTCCACCAACCCCTGAAGGGAAATATTTGGCTCTTAAGCTGCTAAATGCTCTGCTATGTTCAATAGCCAGTTGCTTACTTTTGTTTTTGCTTGGTTCTGAGCAGGGGGCATACAGTGGGTTCTTCAATCTAGAGTTATTTCTCTGAAAAAAAAGTGCCTGCTGTGGCTGGAAATGACACTATATGAGTGGTTGGAGTGAACCTAAACAGTAAAGTCACAAGGCGAAACATCAAAACAACGAGCTGAAAGAAGCTATAAAGCACTGTTGCTCTAAAATTATCGATAAGACTAGAGCTGCTTTGAATAAATTGTTACAAAAATCTATGGACCTGTATGCAAGCTCCGAAATGGTGAGCGCGCCACTGGCCTCGTCGTCTTCCCCTACTTCGTCTTCAGCTTTGGGCGTCTGAGGTCGTAGATTTGAGGTTTCCATGGAAACACGGGGAGGCTGCAGGTCATTGCTCAAAGCAGAGTTTCCTCCTTCAGTACCTTGTTGCTCTGTGTCTGTGGGTGCGGTTGAAGATTTGAGAGGAGACAAGGGAACGGAGTCCTTCACAGCAATAACACCTGGTAAAGGAACAAGACAAGAAAGACAGAGGAAACATGTTTTACATGATACTGGGTTGAAGGATAACTTCTATTAACTAGAGAATATATACCTAACTGCTGTAAGATTTCCTGAGTCCTTATGAGAGAACAAAACTGTGAAACTGCATCATCACATGAGTCAGACCAAATAGCTTGTACTAGTACTCTTCCAGTACAATCTCTTTTTTAAAACATAGATTTTATATATTGTATTATGTCATATTTATAGTTAGTAAATGAAATGCTCACTCTACTAGGAAGGAGTAACAGGAAAATTCAATTCTGATCTGTTGACAGAACTGCTACACCTTTGTCAACAATCACTTGAATTATCGGACTAGGAGTAGTTTCTTGGTTTGTGTTGTGTGTGTTGGTCGGCCAATACTGCCCCTGTTCACAGTGTGAACAGGTCACATACATTTTGATGCAACTTGGCAGAATGTCCTCATTACATTTACAGAAAATGTAATCTGGCTACAATTAAGTTTTTTTTTTACTGTTGCAGTTTGGTTTTAAAGAAACATCATTTCTATCAGATGGTGTTGAACTGGGACAAAGGGCCACTCTGTTGTTGCTGTTGTTTTATGCTGCAGTTGAAACCATTAGCCACATGATGGCGATCCTCTACTTGTTAAAGATAGAGCACCAACAGCTATCACCCAAATTGACTATATTTAACAGTTTGAACTGTCACTGTGTTCATGCATGCTGATTTCAATTTATAACTTAATTATGATAAGATAATGCTGCAGTGCTAACAGCCACTCCTGCTGATGTGACGTGGCCTGACAACAGAGCTGTGAACACAGACTGTGTGTGTGTGGATGCACTTTGCTCTGAGGTGTTGACTTAATGATGAGTTTCACAGACATCACTGATGCCTCAGTGCACTCGATGAATCTGAATATGTACGTCTGACACACACACACACACACACACACACACACACATACACACATCTTACACATATTGTTGGATCGTGAGAAACTCTTAATATTCAATGTATAGGCTCCATTGCATAATAAAAAATCTATTACTATTGCCTTGACATGCATGAACTAAAAGAGCTGTTCTCTTTCTAATAAAATGGTAGACAACAACCACAGTTACTGACGACCGTTAACAGCAAATGTTGACATTGAACATTTTCAAGAATGTAGCCTCTTATACATGTCTGAGAAAGGTTTAAATGTCAAACAATGTACTGGTAAAGGAGGCGACGCCCTCAAGATGCTCTTTTGTTCCATCATTTAAAAGGAAACATAAAACTAGCCACAGAAAACTCAAGTCTAAACTGACTAATCAGTTACCATGCCAACTGATTCAAATACAAGTTGAGAGAAATTAAAGAAGGACAAGGAGCAAGTGAGTGGAAAACCTGAGGAGCGGGTGGCGACAGCTACCATGGAAACAGAGTCAGCAAAAAGCCAACAAGTGAATGAACTCAGAGAAAGAAAAAAGAGGGCAGTATTAAACTTGAGAAGTAGGGAAACAGGAGCAGAGGAAAAATAAGAGGAAAAAAATAGCATAGAGGTGAGGAAGCTGGAAGTCGAGTGATGAAAACAGACATAAAAATTCAACAACCTTTAGTAAAATATTGCATCAGGCCTGTAATTGCCTGAATTTATGTAATCCATCTTCTCTCGGTGCACAGTTGCACAACACACGGTAAAACTGAAATGTAATAAAATACAGAAAAAATACAAAACAAGGGAGATGTTAATACTTGGATCTCAGGTCCACCTCAAAATTAGCTGTAATACAATGAAGAAAAAGAGGTGATTATAAAAGTTTACTAAAATGACACATGTGATGCATGATGTTGATGATGCTGGCAGATCCATGATTAAGATAAGTCACGTGTATTCTCAATTGACTTTAATTTGCTAAACTTAATATAATTTTGGCCTTTAGCCACAGGCACAATGTGATTTGAATATCATCATAATATAAACTGAACACACAGAACATACAATGCAGTTACTCTGCTTTTTTCCCCATTTATAATGCGGTCTGCTTTCTGTCCCGTTAGCTCAGATACAAGCCTCTCCTTAGAGGTGATTCACACTACAAGGTGTTAGATTCCTGTGTGGCCACCATACATACACACTCATGCACACACAGAACAGGATTTTCCCCCATTATGCAAGTGCTGACAGACCTATTCATCTTTGTCATGCAACCTCATCATCAACACCCAGACACTTCCAATGTATATTTATCTGTACGACTGTGCAAAGTAATCAACATTTAAGCTGCTTATTCAGAGATGTAGCAGCTCACATCTTTCCACTCACAAATCTACAACTAAAAATATAGGATCCAGAATCATTGCATTATAATGTAGGTATTATGGTTATTTAAAGAGTATAGAGCAAAGTATAATGTATACTTCAACACAGATAATATATTTATGGTATTTGTGGTCTACGGCTCAGTCAGATGGACACACACACACACACACTGGAGAGGTCTCTTGAGACTCTCAGGATGTTTGATAGATTACACACAGTTTGTACCAGGCGGTTGCCACAACAGACCTGGCAACCCAACTGCTGGGCCAAAGTAGCTCACACATTTACTATGCATTCGCCTCTTTGTTTGACTGTAGAAATACATGTTTAAAACTGCATCACACTGTGTACTCAAGTCTTTATGTAATATGTGCACAGGGCTGACAGCTAAATGCACTTTACTAAATGCCACTTTAGCAAACTGCAAAAGAAGATGCAGTACACCAACCACATGTTACTTCATATATATGTATTTCTGCCCTTTCCACTTCATCTTACTCTGCTCCAGGGTATTTCTCTGATGTCCAGTGCTGGCCCCGGTGAGGCGTCCCCCGTGCCCAACCAGTCGCACATAAACATCTCGTGCCGTGTGATTGGCTATACGCAGATGCAGGCTGCGCCGAGTTGTTATCTTCACCTGGCACCTCAAGGCCTCTGCAACTACTATCGATGAATCCCGCTCCTCTGTAGCCTCCCCTGGGTGGAATACTTCAAGAGGCCCAGCCTGTCCCTCCTCCATCTCCTCACCCTCCAGTCTCTCGGGGGTCATGCCCAGCCCGAGTCCCCCTACCCTGCCCTGGATCCCACAGATGCGGGTGTCGCCTACGTTAGGCACGTTGCTAACTCCCAACTCCAGACTGCTCTGCATGAGTCCACCTCCGACATCGCTGCTGTTTCTGTGCTCAAGAAGTTCCATCACTCAGTCTGATAACAAACCTCGGACCAGCTGTCTACAGCAAGACCCCCACACCCTGACTGACCGGGCTGCCAGCTGAGCTCTGAGGCTGGGACGGGTATGAACACACACACACACACACACACGTGCACAAACACACACATGCCTATACATACACACTGATAGCGATGGTGAGAGATGCACTCCAGACACATTCTCTCTCTCTGATGAACAGACATGGTGGGCCCTACTGTGAATGTCAGCGATGGTAACAAAGAGTGGAGGGGCATTAGAGGAGGATCAGGCCCAAAGCTGCTGCTTCTATATATAACCAGGTGGTCCTGGCTGCAGAGGGGCAGCTAATCTAACTCTGATTACAGAGGGGCAGGCTTGACCCAGGATGGGGATGGGGATCACTTTCTTTTCCTCTCTGCGACTCTTTCTTTATCTCTGTCTTTCCTCCTATCAGACACTATTATTCCTGTTTCACTCTACAGTAAATCTGTTACACTCCAACACTGACCCACTCAAATACACCCCTCCAGGCTAATACGTGATCACAGACAGGTAAATGTGGGCTGTGAAAGGACAAAATCTAGCATTAAAGTGAACTGAACTGCACACTAGTTTGCTTGATAAAAAATGAGACTTGTTGCATCACTGGCGCTGAGTTCATCATGTTGTGTTAAGTGATGGTAGGAGTATAGATGAAATCTCAAATGTGAGACATGAATATGAAGTCTAATCCCTATTATACATCCATGAGTGATAAACTTAGCCAAAAAAAAATTACCTCTGTGTGTGCACGTGTGTGTATCTCTGTGTGTGGATTTTGGTAGATAAGACAGGCACAGGCTGTACAAACAGAACAAGGTCAGCACTAACCTTGGGTCAGCTTCCTGTTTCCCCTCTAATGGCTGAGATTAGTGTTCTGAATATAGATGGTGATCCTAGACCACCTCAAGAACACTTTATCCCAAAGTCCTTGCAGCAGCTTTCTTAAAACAGTTTGACTGTTTAAAGGTATGAGTATACTCAAACTAGTTTGTGTGATGTGTTGCCCAACCACATCAACATGTAAGAATACCTACAGCTACAAAAGGCTATGCTTATAGGTGGCATGGAAGTCTGCAAATCATTCAAATAGAGATAACAATATAAATTTTTTTAACAATCTTTCTTAAAGGTATTCAAAGTGTTGCACTCAATTGTATATGCAAAAAGTCATAGAATCATTTGTGTATGAGACAAGAGAGCTTAGGTGAGAAGTTCAAATCAAATACTTTCTTATCTGGATGATTGGTGTGTGAATTTTCTCTCAGATTGTTGGTTTCAAAAAGTTGAAGAAATTACTGAAAACCAAATCCACTTCATGCACTGACAGGTGTGCCAAGATGTGAAAATAACTTCTCTCTCAAGCTCTTTTTGTATTCTTCATTCTTCTCTATTTTAAATAACCCCAAAACTTGGTCCACTATGGCTACAGTATAGTCATCTGCATTGTTATCTTCCAGATCTGAATAATTCTGGGTTGGGCTTTGATTGTTTGATTGTTGTTTGATTGCAAAATGTAGACAAGCCACAAACAGACAATGAGAAAAGTAAGATCTACAACTTTTCCATTACCAGCTTTTCTCTCAAAATCTGCATGGTGCAGCTATTTTTTTAAATAATAAACAACAAAAACATTTTCTGTTTTACTGAGTATCAATGCAGAGTTGTGTGTGTGTGTGTGTGTGTGGAGTGAATAGTATCCTACCATTGTCTGTGTCTGTCTCTTCATATTCGTTGGTGGAGGGCAGTGCAGGTACCAGAGGTTCCATGTTCATGATGAGGTTTTTATGGCTCAGTGAGTTAAAACTTCGACTCTGACCAAACTGGGCTCTGAAAACACAAACATCAACATCACTGACTGCTTTGTCGCCTTCCGCAATTTTGACCTCCATAAAGAGATGATAATTAGATTTTTCCTGGTAATATCCCTCAGTAGAAGAACATTACTGTAAATGAGCGAGCAGGCAGTAATGAAATTGTTGTTTATTGTTTTCTAACTGTGTGAGAGAGCTGCCACTTGTCCTTACCTGCGCACCTCTGGTGGCTCTCTCTGAATCTTAGAACTGGCTTCAATCACCTCCTTGGCTACTCTTCCACTAAGAGGGAGAAACACAGGATCATTGCAGACAGAGGTACAACTCCTGCAAAAATACTGTAATTTCTTTAAATTAATCAATTATTAAGAACAAGACAAAGAAAATCACTGAAACAGCAACAAAAGAACATGAGGCCAGTAACAAGTAACATTGACAGATCATCACACTAATACAGACCTACATGAGGTCCATAGGCTTTTGATTCTGTTTTAAAAGCTTTGCAGTGAGGCCGTGTGACAGACCCTTGTGTGACAATGACTGGCAAAATCTTAAAAACTATTCTGAAATTGAAACATTTTACATGATGTTTTTCATTGTGTCCCTGTCAGTAATTATAGATGCTAGAGACAAGTGTGTCTGAGAGAAACAGGGCAACAGTAATTGCAGTGGTTACTGACTGAAATAAGAATCTGTAATTTTTCATTAGTTGTGCAGTTGCTGTTCATAATCAAAACTATTTGTGTTTCTGCTGAGCAGGCAGGTTCCTGCCAGCAGGGTTAACAGCTCCATTAGTCTGATTGTTGGGCGAGTGGAGTTTCTGGACTCTGACTACTCTGTTTCAAGCCAGCAGCCACCATCCCACCCATTAATCTATTGTTGGTGAGACTGATGGTTAGGTCATAAATTAGAGGGTGAAATGACATATCTGTGAGTGGTAGAACATGCACTTGATAGCTCAAGGGACACTCACATCACTACTGCCTGCTGGTAAATGTATGCCTACGCTGGAAAATGCTGGAATCATTTGATCCAGCACCACAAATCTCTTCCTCATTCTGCATTAGCACAAGTGACCAATTCCCATATTTCAGAGCAAACTCTACCATATGCTATTACTCATCGCTGGCCCGTAAGCCAAACTGCTTTAGCAAGCTGATGAAATGGAGCAAACTGAAGTGTAAGCCTGGTAAAGGAGCTTTGTCTGAGATGAGAATCAAGGCTAACATGGCTTCCATAACAGACTTATATAGAGGCTTTCCTGTGATATTGGGGTCAGTAAATCACAGAAACTCAATTCTGAGCAGGGTGTAGGTGTAGAGGAGAAGCAGCATTTGGATCTACAGCGTGCTGATGAGCTCAAGGTAAACACACAGCATGGGTTTGCAACATTTGTTAAGACAAGGCCATCGTAAGATGTTACTGAGGGTTGAGTGATGAACTGCTGATGGACTGTGGATGAATTTGCATGAGTTAAATCAGTTGGTTAAATCTGACTCTGTATCTTTTTATCTCCTCCGGTGTCACTGCTTACTTTCCTTTAACACACATTACTTATCTTTAACTGTCAAACTCCAGTCTGCTGTTCTATTGCCTATAAAAAACAGTATACCTACTCTTATGAAAAATAACTTGAACAGGCTCACCTGTATCTGAACCTGCTGCCTTTGAAGAAGATGTTACTGCTAGAAACTGTCTTTATCTGACTCGACTTCGCACACCTGTCATAGAGAGGGAGGAAGAAATGAAAAAGAGACACACACACAAAGAACTTCATTGTCACAGAGCATTGAAAGCACAAAACACTGAACAGTTCATTCTTGTAAAAACTTTTTTATGGATTTGTTTGTGGCTGTCACTTTAACCCTCACTACATCTCAACTTAATATTTTGGATAAAATATCAGCAGACTCTTAAAAGACACAGGATGAAGCTGTTCCAAGGTGTACAAATTGAAAAGTTTATGCAGTAGGTCAAACCTTCATGGTTTGTTCAGGATCATTTATCATGCAAAACCAGGCTCCAGAGCAGTAGGGACGGTGCCAGAGCACACACACACCTTTGCTTTGCTTAGTGTGTGTGTGTATGTCAGGGAAACAGAGAGAGTGCGAGTGAGAGGCCATATGTTCTCAAAGCTCTGCTTGGCTGCCATTCACAAACTCAATTCACTCTGATTTGATTAAGGGGCTCTGATGCTTGTCTGACATCCGAGATGACATCCACTCCCTCTCTGTCCGCCTCTCTGAGATACATGAGCTGCTGTCATTAAGGAGTCAATATCCAGGGTTATACACAAGCTATGGTTATTATCAGAAAGCTTTCATAACTTCATTACCATGTCCTCATTTTGTAAGATTGTTTTAACATGTTAATGTATTTCAACATGAGGAAATTGCTCCTTAGTAGCAGACAAAATAGGCAATATAGCTAAAAGTTGCAAAGGAGAGTCATATGGAAATATTTCAAAACAAAAACATGTTTTCAAAAAAAGCAGCATGCATGAACAGCAGGGGAAAATAAGGGCCCTGGAAATAACACAATAAGAGGGTGAGGTAGACTTTCAGAGTGATTGACAGTCTGGAGGAGGAAAGGGCACCATGAAGAAATCATAAAGCAGCCTCCAACTCATGTCAGCACGACTGCTCCACATTACATCTGACCAGCTGTGTACAGCCAGCAGTCCTTTTCATCCCACTCAACGCCCTCTTCACACTACAGCCTTTGCAGTTTGTCTTCACTTCTCTCCCAGATGGATGTTTCCTTGCAAATCCCCCCTGGATTCCAGTTTTTAAGCCAGTGTGGATGAGAAAGTGCTCATAAAAGAAAGGAACTTTAAACATCTACAATTCTGGCACAACTGGGCAAACTGATGATGAAGATCATGTGATATGACTGACAGCTCTAAAAGTAAATGGACATTGTGGTTAGACTGTTTACAAGGTCGTTGGGTACATTAGGTGTTGTTAGCATGGTCCTGCCAAGGCTCTAACTCTTTCCCTTGTGTTTCATTTGTTGTCTGTGTCTATGTGACTTTCTCTCCCTATGTGTGTGTGTGTGTGTGTGTGTCTGGGCGTGGTGATCTTCCCTGTTCCAATCAACTCCTCCTCCTGAGGGCAGTCAGCACACCTGGTTCTCATCATCTCCTCTGCTCTGCAGTATTTAAACCCTGGTCTTCTAGTCACCAGTTTGTTCAGTCTACTTACACGGTACTATGCCAAGGCTCTGTAGTGTTTCATGTTCTCTAGTTTTGGTTCTCCTCGTGAATAGTGAATTGCTGTTCACTAATCGTGGTTCAACCCTCCTGAGCCTGTGTTCTGCTTTTGGGTCCACTAAATTACCACTGGTCATAACAGTTGTGTGAAAAATCAACTTGTTTTCAAGTGAACCATTGTGTCCACAGAGATGTGATGTTCCTTGAGTCCAGAGACCATGTGCTCACAGTTATGGTCAGCTTGAACTCTGGGGTGTATCAAGGGGCTGATCTCTCTCTGCATGCCGAAAATACAAGCTCAAATAGCAGGAAAAGCTGATGGGAAGAAGAGGAATGCTACAAGTCTCATGAAGCTTATGTGAATGTTGTTTTGTGCAGCAACACAAGCACTGTGATCACGAGTGTGACAACTTCCTCTGCTGTAGTCCAACTATCAAGTGAAATAAATTGCTCCTCCCTTATTCCCAGTGAACCCTAACCAGGGCAAAAGAGGTCATTGGTTTTGTTTGCTTGCAACCTTGTGTTCCCCATGACGACAGACAAAAGCAGAATTTAATCTCCATTCTCAAACTTTCGCCTTCACCCCAAAGCTTGTTTCCATTCCTGACACGCCAGCAGTGTCAGTAGTCCCTGCAGATCAGAGCGACGGCCTTGGAGCAATCAGCTGCTCCCCAGTGAAGGACAGCAGCATATTGTGGCAGTACCATATTGAGTCATTAAAATAAGGTTGAAAGAGTGATAATGTGCTAAAAAATAAATTCTAAATAAATATATTCAAATAGATTTAAGAACTGTTACAACACATACCAACTAGATCAGTGTCATCTTAAATATTTGTAGTGTAGTGTTGACGAATCTCAAATACTTGGTTAAAGATCAGCGCAATAGGTTTCCTGGATATGTTTGTATATGTGTGTGTGCGTGTGTGTGTGTGTGTGTGTGTGTAAATGCACTTCAGACCCACTTGTAAAAGGCCTGGTTCTCCACCCCACACTTCCATAAGTGCTTACACGCTGCAGGGGTCGAGGTGTGAAATGTCAACACCAGTTTCTTCTGCACAGAAGAGGACAAATACACAGAGAAAGAAAGATAGTAAGGATTAGAAATGAGATTCCCCCAAGATGTGTGAATGAGGACAAGAGAGGTGCTGAACATGATGAGAGGGAGCTGTGCAAAATGCTGACCCACAGACCCAAAGCCATAAGCTTAGCAAGATGTAAGACAGATATAGTGCTCTGGCCATAGAGTTCAGCAGTAAAAATGGTCTGCTAGCAGAACATGGGTCTTTATGGACTAGGAGGGGGAGGGACGTGTTCCTGTAAATGTCTAGTTTTCGGTCCTGTGTGTCTGGTAATATGAGATCCCAGATCAATACTGCTCAACAACAAGAAGGAGGGGGTGAGTGAGAGAGGGAGAGAGGAAACCGTAAGATCAATAACATGGGAGTTACTGTAAAACAGTAACAACCATGCTATGACATACCTATAAATTTTATAGAAAAAAGAAAAAAAAAAGTCTTGGACCTTGAATCGTGAAATGATCTAGAAAACCTCACCACACAGTTTAAAGCTGTACACTGATCCAGCTTGTTCCCTTTCCTAAAGCCTCTTAGTCAGCTATATTGCTCAGCCCCCTCAGTGTCGCACATCAGTCATATTAGGTATGTAGTTGTGATTTACACACATGTGCTGCAGTGGCCATGTGTGTGTGTGTGTTTACAGGCATGTGAAACTACCAGAGCTGTGTGTTAAAATATCATTAACAAATTGTCTTTGGTCCCACTTTGGCTGCATGCAAAAATGCTTTTAAAGCATGACATGACATTTTATGATGCAGATTTTAACTGCTCCTAAACTCTGACAAGATATATTTACATGTACTGTAGTAGAAGTAACATAAGCATATACAGAAATGAGGTACATCTTGTGTTTCCAATACCTTAATCAATGTGATATATTAATTTGCTAACTGGTTTTCAACTGTAATCTCATGCTGTAAATCAACCATTAAAAATAATGTCTAAGCTGGAACACCAATGGCTAACTAAAGAATAAAACATGTAACAATGAAACAGATAAACTGCTGTTTAAAGGACATTTCATGTGAGTGTTGCAGTAATAAAGCCATGAAAAATTGCTGTAAGCTCAAAGTGGGACAATAAAGTTAATGTGTTCCAGGCTAAATAACAGAGGTGAGGGCAAAGAGTGAAATCATGCAGTGACCTGTCACACAGTGGAAGACTACACACAAATACACAATTAAAAATCCTAGAATACTGTGAAAAATCTTCTTCACAGAGATGATGTGAATATATACATATAGGGAACACACTCACTCACACACCCGCACATACTGTATAAAAACACAGTCAAAATGGAGAAATCAACAATTTTCTCAACACGGTGTCGAGACACTGACATTATAGATACATGACATGGACATAGTTATAGATTATGCATCATAATATCATAATCTATAGTTTACTGATAATGGATCTGTGAAGCTTATTTAGATGATGTGGCTGTGGGAAGTAGTTACACAGGTGAGAGACACTACATTTCAACCATAGAACAGAATGTTTTTTACTGACATAGACTCAGAATAACTGCACAGATGAGCTAAATAACAAAACAAACAAAAAAAAAAAACACTAAATAAAGTGAATGAAATGACAATGCAGACAACTTTTGTACAAAATGATACGAAACAAAATGACACAAACAACCAAATAACGATGAAAAAGGTTCCTCCAATTATAAAACGGGAGGTGAAGGCAGGACTGTAGGGAGAGGCATCAAATTGAGGATTTAAATACAACAATATTTTGTGCTACTATTATTACTTGTTTGTATTTACTCACCAGTGATGACTATGTTTACACACAGAGAGAAGAGACAGAAACACAAAGATAAAACTGCATCTTCAGCCATTCATGAGTTGCCAGACAGACAAACAAACAGGCAGACAGACTGACAGGTTAAGCAGAGATGAGAGAGCTGGTTTAAGCTTCTGTAATGAAGAGAATAGTTATGAGATTGATTGACTCATTGACTGATTGATTGATTGGATGGTTGGTAGATTAAAGAGCAACCTGGCTTTAACTCCAGTAATGACCATTTTCAAGTATTTTTTCAAGGCACCTCACAGCAACATGAGACACGATCAGCTGCAGTTCTTGTAAAATAAAGGTTTTATGCACATAAATATATAATAATGCACCAAAACTGCTGCTCAGAATCTACCACAGCTCCAGACTGGATGACAAACATAGAGTACAAATGAAACGTGTCCCAAATGCAAGACACCTGTTGTAGTTGTAATTTGATGTTTTAAGTCAGTATTTTCTGTCTGTGTCAGTTTTAAGGAAAGATGTCATGTAATTTATGTTTTTCAATGATGTTGCTCGTGTCCGAACATGAAGGAGTCTCATATTTGGGCCACAGCTGACACATAATGTGAGTGAGGAGGTTAGTTGTAACACACCCACCATCCTGTTACAGTGAATCCTGCCTGTTAAGGAGATCTGAAACAGCGACACACATATACAGTGTGTGTGATGGTGGACCAGATTACATAGACAAACAGTACAGTTCCATAGCACATTTCTCTGATGATGAAACGATGCAAAGATGAAGAAAGGGGGAAAGGAAGAAGGAGGGGAGCACAGAAAATAAAAGTACATTTGGAGGTCTAAAATGGTCACTAACACAAAACTGAATCCAAATGAACACAGACAGTAACTGTGCGTCTGCATTAAAATCATTTTCTTTTTTTTCTTTTTTTTCCAGAAGTACCGAACTTCACAGATGTTAAAGGTTGGGATCTAACAAGTCAGTGTGATGATGACAACTTCAGTATATAGACTACACAATTCATCATCATGAAAGAAACTACACAGCACATTTTGTTCGTTTATTTTTTTAACCCTCCTTCTGGACACCGCACTCACCTCCTTCTGAATCCCAATGACATAAAAGGTTTTCCCTTCAAACTTCAGCTTGCTGACATCCGCCCTGCAAAGAACCACAGTGTTATGACTCATAATATATCTACAAAACCATGGTCAATAATAGGCAAAATGATAAAAACAAATTTGACAAATCTCTGTTCTAAGGCGATTAAAGGTGGTTCTGCAAGATTATTTTTTATGTGGCAAAGCTTTGTGTCCTTGACATACTCTATATTATATGTATATTTTACTTTTTACTACATGGTATATGGTATACCAGTGTACAGAACTGATTTTAAATCCGATATTTTGCTCCATTTGAGATGGATCATAAAGTGTGAGGTGTGTTAAGATTAGATTTGAGACTACGCATTTAATTTCCATGCTTACAGGTTTAGACAAAGATTTATACCATTTGAGGAGGTGTATTCTCTTGTTTCCCTGGAAGACCACAAAACCTGTGGCTGTGAACCCGAGAAAGGCTGTGGAGCCTGTAAAGTCCTGAAAACACACACACATAGACATGCAGTGTGAAAGGCAGAGCACGGCATTATGGGATACAGGTGGACTAACAGCAGGGAAGCAAGTGGGCCATCAATAATCTCCATGGTAATGGCACCTACACAAAATCACTTGTTTGTTTCAAACTCCAAACCCCCAATTTGCAGTAAATGGCATCAAGAACAAGGTGCAGAACACAGAGATCAGGGAGACTCAGTCTGATCTACTGAGGCAAGATGAAACCAACAGCAACTCCAGAGTGAGAGAACATAATATGTTCCTATCTGTAGATCTCATGTCTTTGCTGATGTGCCTCTCAGTATCTTTCTGTAAATCACTCTCTTCGCCTCATTTTCTTGCTTACTCTCTCTGATTCTTGATCTTCACAGATCTGCATGTGCATGATACTACAGCCCCAGTAATAACATCCATTTCCAGCAAACCAAATTAAAAACAGCCCCACTGACAAGAGTGGAGCAGATAAAGGGGATCCTCTCCAACAGACAGAATTTAAATATCTCGTTAATCTGCTTAGCATGCTTTGATACGCCTGTCCATGAGAGGGTGTCCCTATTTCACACTCTGACTGGATGGAAGATGAACACAGAGGGTGAGAATTAGTGAATAGTGAGTTGTAAAATATCGCCTTGCTTTATCAGATTCAATCTGTTCCATCTTTCAAAATAGCATAGGAGTAGCACCAAAAAAAAAGGTAAAAGAAAAAAAAAGTACTGGCAGTCTTTCACTGTAGAAACCAAGGTGAATACTTCAGTGTTAAATGAACCACGATACTAACAGTAGATGCTTTACTCTAAAGATTTCCACTGTTAGCAGTTTAAAGATGGAGTCACATACATTGACTTGCTGTGATGAATGATTTTCTCTGACCAATCAATGAGAATATTGATTTCTGAAAGTGACTATTTCTGTGCAGATTTCTTTTGTTTACCGAGATAACGTTGCCAGAGGTTCAAAGTGTCAACTAGAGGATTAGTTCTGCTGATAGTCATTGACCTTCCCTCATCCATTCCACCTCAGTCTCACCTATCATTATACCTCTCTTGGTGACCTCTCAGGTTTGCTGAAAGGTTGCTGTTAGTAAAGTTAATCATGTGTATAGTCACCGTTTAATATGCAAATTAAGAGCAAATAAGAAAAGTGTAAAAAGGACAAGTGTGTGTATCTGTGTAATCAGCACAAACTCTCCACTGAAGCCACAATTTGTACTTCCACACAACCACACAAACAACTTTGGTGAATATTTACACCTGTAAACAAATGGCTGCAAGTGGCATATGCATTAATCAATAATGATGCCAAAATCATATTTTGTTCACTATTGCCTCTCAGATTAACAATGAAAAACATTGACAACACAGTTTACAGTAACAACAAAAAGTGTAACTCTTTACTTAAGAGATGACAGAGCAGAGGCATGTGTTCATCCTGAACATTTACATTGTTATATTTTTACACCCAGAACCAGTCTGATTATCAATGATGAGAGCCCCAGTTATTTTGTCCCTTAATAAGTGGGTTGAGATTAAGGTTAAAGTTAAAGGTGGAAATTATTAAATAGAGAGAGGGACAGTGAATGATTTATGACAAAGGTGGAAACATGAAGTGAGGATATCTTTATGTAAATTATGATTTTGGAATACAACAATAATATGGGTAAATTACTGAGGCATGAACAAATTAATGCCAGATTTAAGAAAGAGATTTGCACCACTGTGATTGTCAATATCAATATCATCAGGCGTCACATCCAGACTGGATGAAAGTGGACAGTCTTCACTAATCTTACCTTGCATGGGTGAGGGTCAACTCCATACGTTTCCAGGCTGTGAGCCCTTTGAAGCATGTTCAACTCTGCCAATGCAGCACACTGGCCCCTAAATAGAGAAGAGGAAAAGAAAAGAATGGTTTATTTAAAAACCACCACTTTGATACTGTTAGCGTATGTCCCTGTGTTTCTGGTTATGAAAACTGTACAGGTATGTTAGCGCCTTCATGTTGACTTAATTGATCTGTTTTCTTGCCCTCCATGATTGAGTCAGACCCTTGGACCCACCCAAAAGTGTTCACTTAAATGAAGAGATGTAAACTTTTTCAAGTAGCAGGAAGCATAATGTTCCCATTGATTAAGTAAATCACATTGATTACAACTTTAACCCCATGTTTTATTTACCATTTCAGAAAATTAAGTAAACTGAATTTGCTATCAGCAGTTTCTGTTCATTTTGTACCACTGCAGATACTGAGAACGATTCACAAATTACTGTGATACTGAAGAAAACTTTAAATTTAATGATTCTGAGGCAAGTTCTGAGAAATCTTTCTTCTATGATTTCAAAGTGGATTTATGGATGTTTACTTGAAATGTACATCAGAGATGACGATATCCTCTGAAAGCTCAAGTCACACCGAGTCTAAAAATATGTGAATGCCTACTTTATCTGTCTACATTGCCTGTGCGTCACTGTCACTGCTGCAACTGATCATGTTGATAAGTGGGCCAAACTACAATAGTTAACTTCCATTCCCATTTCAGATCACACAGTATGTTTTCCTCACATCTCTCTCTTCACCTCCCTTACAGTCTGAAAACCTCTGGAATATAGCTGAACTTTTCGTGGGTGGAAATCTCCTTACAAAAAGTAACCCAAATTATAATAGACCACCCAACACTATTTTCAATCCTCAGTTACAGAAAATCAGCTCAGATGGGCAGAAAACCTCCTGACTGTGAAGTGTATTTCTTTTTTGTGTTCACAAGAAATAAACATAAACACTTGTCCTCAAATGATTTCTCAGTGTCCATCATGAACTGGACATATAGCCTTGAAGGTGGGAACACCTCCCTCAGTAGCTGATAATAGGCTTGGAGAAGGTGAAGAAAAGCCACAATGCCAATGTGCCTGAGATGAATATTGTTTACAGTAGAACACATTTTGGCAACTCTTAAAAAATCTTGTGTTTACATTTGGCCCAGTCTTTGATCATCTGTTACCATTTTGCAGAGACAGACATATTAACAGAGGCCAAGTGTTTGTTGGGAGTGTCGGTGCTTTACTTGCTCATTAGTCTAAGTGCTGCAAAGTCAAAAAAAATTGAGCGATGTATGCCGCTACTCAAGATGCTAGACATATAAATCAAAATAAAAATTGCAAACACATAAATCTGTCTATATGCACATAGAGGAAAATGCTAAACCCATTAAGGAACTTCTTGACTATGGAAAATAAAATCCATGTACCCATTTGTAAATCACCTGAAGTCTCTCTCTACAGCTCAGTACTAATCTACATGCAGTTAATCCTGTCAGTCGGACCCATCGGGGCACACTGAGGGCACTTGGCATCATCTGCCTCTGTGCTTTGGGAAATGAAGGATTTGTCTTTGATGTTCTGTAATCGCTGTAAGTGTGACGGTCACAAACCTCACAACATCATTCATGAGCTGGAGCGATGATACAAATAACCTCAAATGGCCCGATGGAGGGGGGTTTATGTGCATGATCTAATGACTTAGGACCTTAAATGGAGCATCAATTTTAATATATTTGAAACTTTTTCACTTTCATTATTATATTAATGCAGAAACCTCTTGGGGGCATTAATCTCCTCCCCTTTTAATTCTGCTTTTTCTTCGTATTGCATTTTCATTCTGCAGCCAATTTCTCTCCTCAAACAAAGTTCAGACATGTTAATCATATTGTTGGAAAGAGGCCCTGCACCACGTCAGCATCTGTTGTTGTTATTTATTGTGTCTGGGCAGTTTTCAGGTGACCCAAATGCTGATCACATGCAGGGGAGCACAAAAGGGTGTAATTTTTCAGGTCTGGGTTCAACAAATATTTTTACTCTATCCATCCTGTTAAGTTGATATTCATCAAGACTGTGAGACTTTCCCCCCCTTTTTTATTTTGAAATTAGTTTCCTCATGTGTCTCACTTTACTTCCTGTCTGTGTTCTCTCCACCTCTTCTCTGTATCACCTGTGTCTCATTAGTTAATTAATCCTGGTGTGTATATATGGTCTTGTCTTGAGCTGTGAGAGTTTTATGTTGCGTTTGCTGACTGCTTTGTTTCCTTGTCTTTGCTGATGTTCTGCGTTTGGACTTTTTGTCTTTTGTCTCTTTTTGGATTTCTGCCGCTTCCCCATTGGACTTGTCTGCCCTTTGACCCTTGCCTTCATCACCAGCCAGTAAGCCTTTTGTTCTTCTTTAGTTGTAAAATAAATCACTGATCAGTTTGATCCTGGTATTGGTATCTGCATTTGGGTCTTTTCCCCTGTGTCCTGAGCATCAGTCATAACACTAGTAACAAGCAAATTGTCCAAACCAAGCTTGAAATGAATAATTCATGCTCCTTCCCTGTAAATTAATTCCAGTTTTTATTTACTTTCAACTGAATCTAAAGCTGAAATACCTTCTGCAAAGCAATGAACCACAAATCTCTGGGTATCATCCAATTTAGTCTCTAGCCCGAATGACAGAAAAGAGCTTTATTGTCTGCAGTGTAGGAAATTGTCTCCGCAGCTTGTTTTGAAAACACAGATCACAGGAGTGAGCATCCACGCCTGTCACCGACATCAAATAGTAAACTGATAACAAAGACGCTGCTCCAGACAACAAAACAACCCCACCACACACACACATATTGTACACATCTCTTTTACCTGAGCTCATTCTTGTGTATTTCCATAATCTTCCTCTCCAGTTTGAGGGATTGTTTAGGGAACAGCTTGAAGTCACTGATGTAGTCTGACGGATGCTCCTCTGGGTCATAATCCCCAAGCTCAGCTGTAAGGAGAGGGTGATACAGGCATGAAAATGGGCTAAAAAAAACAGGTTAAACACTTAAAATAATGTGTATATGCTCTAAACTGTCCAATGGAAAGAGAAGCATTTTTTCCCAAAATGTCAAACTATTCCTTTAACATCTGATTTAACATATTTGTAGGCTTAAAAAGAGATCTGTTTCATCTTATCTGGATATAGAATATACTCATAAACTGAGTCAGGTGACCCTAATGGATAAATAGTTTCCTTATTGAATCAAGTACAAAGTCCTAACAGTGACTAATTTCTCTCTTAAATCCGTTCTTAATTAGCAGTTACAACAAAGGTTAAATCAAAAACTTGCCTAGAGTTTAATTAAACCATAATCCTCAACCTATTCTCCAGCTCTATAATCAACACCCTGACAAAGTGGGACAGGGACCTGCCCTTGTTAATCAGAGCAGCCAATGATACGCTTCAGACACGCTCTGCGTCGAGATAACTCAGCCAGTCACACTGTGCTCTCTGGGGATATGAGCCAATCAGCTCAGCGTTTGCACAGTTCAGCGATTGTGTATCAGCCAGAGGGGTTCATTTACTGTATATGATACAGCTCAGCTAATACCTTCCTTAATCCATATTAAAGCAAGTGGCTCCACACTGTGATTCAACATTAAACTGTTACTGCTAAATAACAAAAGAAAAAAAAATCCTTTCTTATTCCTTTTTCCCAGTCCATATACATCTTGTGGTGTTTTAAAATGTAGGATTACAACACCAGTCTGATAACTTGAAATGCTGCCAGTTAATGAAGCGGACACCAGACAAATTGAGGGACTGGTTTGTTCCAACTTAGCCTAAGTGTAATAATACAAGTGTTTCATTAAATCAAAACAGGTCACACCACACAACATTAATTCTTACATAGATATTAATGCTGGTTATCACTAAATATTTACATCCTATAACTGGAAGATGTGACTGTTGTGTATCTAGTAAACACAATCAACTGACATTAGCTTGCTAATATGTGACCTTTATATTGAAAAGTAAATGAGATAATATGACAATGGTTGAAACTTTAATAATGATGTTGTTTAATGCTGTTTAATAATGATGTAGTGTAGATTTCATTTCACAAAATTAACACAATACAACCCAAATGACAAAATTGACATATCTTAAGCTCTAGTGGTGCAACGCAATTTAGTCATTAAAATGGTTGTTACTATAAAACCTGGTAGGGAATCCACAAGCTTAGTAATGGATTTACAACTAGCTGATGTGTGACTGTCAGAGTTTATTTCTCTGCTGCTGTTTCTACCCAGGCTGTCATCCTGGCATTATCTGAGGAGCATCTCTGAAAATATTTTCAATGGGTAAGATACATGCACATGGCAAATCTGAGTCATCTTGTGATGTGATGACAGAGAAAGCTACTGACACTAATGACTGTAATTTTGATAATAAAATTTCCATGTGCGTCTTCCTTCTACAAAAGCATGTAAAGAGTCTTCTTCAGCAGTGGTCATCAAAGTCCAGGACAAAATGTGAGACAGTTTCTTGACTGAGGAAATTGAAAGAGCCGTGTGCAGTCTGCATATGAGTGTAAGATACACAGTATCTGTCATGGACATGTTGGTTTACAGTAAGAAAGCATATATCAGTTATTGAAAACACAGTGTAATAAGCTGGATTCACTCTAAAATGAAACTGTGATATAATTAGTTATGAATCTAGCAGTAGCCATCACTAATGTCACATCCATATGTGAATCAAATCAAATATAATAATTATATATAAGGATTGAGCTCTAACCACCAGTAGATTCATTGTCAATAACTCTATACCAAATTCACTGTTTGTCATCAGGTCTCACCCCGTATGATGCAGGCTCCCAGATATGCAGCTTCAGCAAAAGGACAGAGGAGACGACCATGGTAGATATCTCTCTTCAGCTGGAGGTACAGGAGATACCTGCACACACACACACACACACACACACACACACGTTATAAGAAGAAAGAAAAACTGACACTACTGCTTTGCCTACATTTTGTTACGCAAATAGAAAGTTTGACCCTATAACAGACCGGCAGCCTGTCCAGGGTGCACCCCGCCTCTCACCCAGTGTCAGCTGGGATCAGCTGCAGCCCCCCCACAACTATCAAGAGATAAGCTGTATAGCTAATAGATGGATGGATGGAAACTGAAAGTTTATTTGGTCTAGAGTAAAGCAGTGTATAGCTGTCCGCACTACTGCAGAAATATGTAGACTTATTTCATTTGGATGTGTCATTGGTTATCTCTGCATCAAAGTGTGCATTTAATATTTATTTTTGCTAAATAAGCCTTAATTACTTGATGTTAGATGCAGTGAGCTCACATTACAAATAAGAGGTGTTTTTGTCTCATCATCATCATCATCATCAAGCCAATACAATCACAGTCCTTGATAGCATAATAATCCATCTGTGTTACTATGGCATTTGGAAAAACAAGAGTATTGCCATGGAAACAAGTACCATGTAGCAGAGACTGCTACCGTAGTTACCATGGAAACAGCTTCAATGGAGGCTAGTTTAAGCAGACATGCTGATTTGTCTCATGTTACTAAGGATGCTAGCGACAGTGGTATGAAACCATAGAGAGACATGTTGCCAAGGATAGATGAGTTTCAGAGGAGACAACATCCCTGAGTCAACTGTCTCATTTAACTTGTTTTTGAACTTGAGCATACAGCAGAAGGAAAGCATGAAAGATTGAATGATGAAAAGCCTGCTGCTGTAGCTAAATAGTTTATTTATAGAGTCGGGTCTGTAGTCAAAAGATGGAGGTTCCTTTTCAAATTGGCCTAAAAACACAGCTATCTATATTACATGACCTTCTCAGTTGTGTTTAATTTTGTCCTCTCTATTTCTTCTTGTCGCATGCTGAACTTCCTCTCCTCATCATCTAACGCTTCCTCCCTGAACTCTTTTGTCTCGACCTTATAGTTACTGGATCTTTTACATGCTTTTGTTTTATGCAACAGTCTACCTTCATCTGTAACCTCTGTGTTGTGGTGTTGTTTTTAATCAATGGATACAGTGTACACATAGAATCAGTTGTCATGACTTATCAAATGCTAAATGATTTCATATCCTCACCGTTACTTTGAAAAAGAAAAACACCTTTCCTCTCTCTCTCTCCTTCTGCTTCTTCTTCCTCCTCTATGTGGTGTATTGGACCCATTCTCATTTACTGTATGAGGTTTAATTTGTGGTCAGCAGTGTTTTGACTCTGTACTGTGGGATTATCGAGCAGGTTCAGTCCATGCAGAATATGTTAACAGCTGAGCTAAAGGTCAGTCTCCACCAAAGGACCCATATACTATATATACCCTTTTCTATATATACTTGTTTCGCAGTTTTATTATCAGACAAAATGTTTGTTTTGGACACCTAGGAACCTGATTACATTCAAAGCAGACATTTTTAAAATTCTTGCTTCCTGTAATATCTGTGCATGGAAACTATAGCATGGTTAGTAATTGTGGTCAAAAAAGGAAAACATTATTTGTGTGATGAGACTTGAACTACTATCTGCTGCATGAATTTCTGCCAGTCTACATAAAAAATATATTACTCAGTTTTTGCTTTCGGCATCGGAAAACTGTGAGTGAGTTGTGGATTGTTTTTTGTTTTGTCTTTTATCTGTTATTTAATGTTTGAGGGGAAACGTAAAGTTAAAAGGAAAATGGCAGACTTCAAATAACATCCTGCAAACTGGAGCACATGCAGCACACACAAATTAGCATAATAGTTTTTGGATTTCAATGATGAAAAAAAAAATCCCTTCTTCCCAAAAAACTTGATAGTGAGCATTTCATCACTGACTGCAGTTCCTTCAGAACTTTCCAAACTCTGCTCGACTATAACTTTCATGTCCACTCCATACTCAGTGGACTGCCAGTGTACTGACGCTACTTGAGGACTCTGAGATTAACTATAATGAACAGAAATGAGCACAAGGAAGAAGCTGATAAACAGAGGAAAAGAGAGTAAAGTTTTAATGACCTCCATGATGTACAAAAACGCCTTTACACACAAAAGTTGAAGAGGACAGGGAGATATGCTGGCACATGAGCTGAGAGATGTGGAGACACCTGAGGGAAAGGGTGGGTGGAAGAGAGCTGTGATGACGGGGGAGGAGGAAAGAGGACAGAGAGAGACCAGCAGAAGGGAGGGAGGAGACACCTTAGGGATGAAACTATGGAGAGACCGGGTGGAGGGAGCTGAAATGGATGGAAAAGAGAGAGGAGGCAAGAAAGGAGGAGAGAGATTGATAGAGAGGAACAGAGATGTTGAGACATGACAGCGCAGATGGGCTGAAGAACACGGAAACAGAGTCCCTGCTGAGTGAGCATCTCTAATTAACAGTAGGCCTGATAGAAAGTGTGTGTGTGTGTGTGTTGGGGGTGAAGGGAGAGGGAGGTTATCCCAGTTCAACTATTAAAGTTATTAAAGCAAAGTATTTTTTAAAATGTTTTTTGTTTAGTACATTTTATTTTTTTATTTTTTTTAAGTGAGCATGTATTTGCAACACAATATCACAAAGTAGCCTATTGTTGACAACAAGAGATTGCAAAGGTGCCATACTGTGAAAACTTTAAAGAAGAACAGACTGAAAAATATTGTAATTCTGGATCTATTTTGAAAGAATCTGTTTGTCAATTTTTTTTATAGACTGATGAAGGTGAATTTGAATTAGCTGAAAAATCAGACTTGTGTTGGACATAATGTGGATTATTATATTTCTTTAATTACAACAAACTGTGTTTCAAAAGGCCAGGGGTGTCTGTCACTGATATACATTTTATTTTGCTCCTGCAACATACTATAGACCTCAGATAATGTTAGCAAAGCAACCAAAGGTCCCTGAGATTCTCAAACACACTCTGGGATTATTTGTGAACCATTCCTTAATGATAACTTTTATCAAGCTACTGAAATTTAGTTAATATGCTAGTTTATATAAATTAAATAAAGCTGCTCTTGAGAGATGTCTTGTTCTTCTGCATCAATTATAAACCAACCATTGTCCATGTTAGTTTATACCTGGTGAGCTCCTCCTTGATTTTCATTGGCTCGTGGGGATAAAACTTGACCCGGAAGCACATGGTGTACGGCTGCTGAGCTGCTGAAGATAAGAAAGACACAAACATGAGAAGAAAAGGTTTTAGAGGACAGTGAGGAAACTTTGAGGAGAGGGTTGACATTAGCAGAAGTGAAACATGAAGGAAAGTTGAGGGAACCAGAAACAAAGTAGATGATTGGAAGTAAGAGAGGAGAAGGAAAAAGGAGAAGGGAAGCAGAGCAATGAGGATTATGTAAAACTGAAGAGAGAAAGAAGTTGGAGACAAAAAAAGAAGTCGCAGTATGCCTCTTAATACTGATTAGTCATTTGATAATTACAGTAATTAGTCATCACACACACACACATGCTCACACATGTGCTTGTGCACACACACATACACACAAAAGGCCTCACTTGAACTGGGGTCTGTGTTTTTTTCCTTTGATCTTAGGCCTGAAGTGTGTGTGTGTGTGTGTGTGTGTGTGTGTGTGCTTGCCAGCATAATGCTGCAGGCGAGGATTTGAGCTTACAATATTAAAATATGCACAGTAACACACATACACATACTTAAGTACGCACACACACACACAGTCAATGATAGGCTATGTAACTCAGATCAAACGACAGCAATAGTTTAAACTCCCTCCTGGGGTGTCACACATCTCACAAAATAGCAACTAAACACACTTCCGCACACACACACACACACACACACACACACCAACATACAAACAGATTGAAAGTCTACGCTGTGAAGTTTACACATATTGATGTAGAATTTATGAAGCTTGAAGTTAAACTGGCTGTGTGATTTTATGAGACTTTATGAGACTTTTCTCACAAGAAAATCTGAAATGTTTGTGGTTTGTTAATATATCTGGTACAACCTGTCCTTACTCTTGTTTGTCAAAATGAGACTGTTACTAGAGACTTATTTAATACCAACATTGTTTTCTTTTAACACTCAGCCCTTTCCCTAACATTAACCAGGTCTTTTTTTTCTGCCGCAGCCATTTGTGACAGTTTACAGGAAAGAGGCACTGACAGATATTGTCACCCTCCTAATACAGGGGTCAGAAAATCAGGAAATGTTTATATTTGTCATTGTAGTAGGCGCTGACCAACAGTGTAGTTTGAAGTGCTGACTCAGTGGAGGACTCTCACATAGCACAGATCAGATTTTAATACGAGAAAATCTACATCAGGAGGCAAGTGAACTACAAATCCTTTGCAGTAATTTAAAATAATATCTGTAATAAAACAGAGGAAAAAATACCCACACAAAGCTGTTTCATTTTGTAAATTTCTCTTTAAATCTGGCATTCCACTACTGTCTTTAATGGCAGGAAACTGCAGTATTATCTAGCTATGAAAAACAGCACGCGTATACATAATGCATGTTTGGGAATATGAAAGACGTAGTCCTCCCACCCGCTCCCAAAGAACTTGAGCTGCTTATTTGCTCATGCTTAAGGGACCGGAAAAAAAAAAACATTTTGGAGAAAGTGATTTGACACAACAGTATTCATGCACACACGGACCAACGTGACGTACGTACACGCAAGCTGGGACGCACAAAGACAAAATAAAACACCAACCGTACATCCTAATTGAGAGGATTCCTGCCACAGGGAGAACTGATGTGTCAGTACGACTCAGATCTATTCAACGCTCTTCCTCCGTTCTCTCTCTCTCATCTCCTTTTCTTTCTTTCACTCTATGTCAGCCTCTCTCATCTCAAACTGCCTCTCCGGTCTTCTCGTTTCTCCCCCTTTTCTTCCCTAATCTGACTTCTTTCTTTAGCTGCATTATCTGTCACTGTCTGTTCTCTCTCCCGTCTGAATTAGCCCCCCACACATGTCCCCTTTATCACTCTTCTCCCTCCCTTCTCCCCTCCATCTCCCATCTCCGTCCTATTTTCACTGATCTCCTCAGCCACCACCCCCCTCCTGTCCTCTCGCACATGTTCTGGTGAAGCCGAATTCATCGCTAATAGCTCCTTTATTAATTTATAACGGGACAGAAAGAACAGGACAGTCATTAAAAGGGTGGGAGAACTTCAGACAGAGACGTGAAGAGAGAGAGGGTGGAGGGGGAGAAGAGCGGGACAGAGAGGGAGATAATTACAAAGTGAGAACTATAACCGGGCTGAAAGGATACAAAGACAAATTCCCACAAAATATCCAAATTTTTTGTGGGTGTATTTTTGCTGATCACACGGAGTCATTTTTCAGCAGAGTGTCAGCCAAGATTTATTTTTATTTTTTCAATTATTTAAAATCAACAGCCATAAACATCAGGGGATTCGGTATCAGGAAATATTTCTAGATAGATATAAAACTCTCAGAAACGAAGGGAGAGAGGAAGTGGACACAAGGCGACTGGATTCTACGTAAATGTTTCCTTCTTTTGAGTTTGTCTCTCAGGAAAAATCCCAAAGTCCCTGCATAAATTTGTATTTAAAAATAAATATGTTTAAAATTTTCAAGAAGCTTAAGGCAGAATTATCCTCCTCGTTCCTTTTAGTTCCTCCTTCCAGGAAGCAAATAAAACATTTGCTTGCAGAGCTCACAGTTGCACTGCACGTGATTTGCACTTCCAAAGCAAGTGCTGTAATGTTTCATTACTTTTGTCACACAGTCGAAATTTTCATTTTCTTATTGACTGGATGCAGAGGTAAAGTGGGTGGGGTCTGGGCCATGGTCAATAATGCTATCGAGTTGAGAAATCCTGCCACAGGGAGAGCTGATGTGTCAGTAATGCATCAGATCTATTGAGCACTCTTCCTCTGTTGCTTAGTTTTCATCAGTATGTAGGGACTTCTTGGAAAAGGTTTTAGGCACTTTAGATGTTTGGTCACTCAGTCAGCCACACAGTACCATCAAGGAGTAGTCTGATTGGTCCCAAATTCTTTCTCCAGCACAGACAATGACCCAAACATAAAGACACAAAGTCATTAAGAACTACTATCAGTGACAAACAGAGGAGACTAGGCCCCAGAGAGCCCTTGACAGATCATAGACTCCTAAGATGTGTGGAACAACCTACCGCAAGTGCCTTGAAACTGTTTACTAAAGAGAATTGTTAAGAATTAAAGGCAAAGGGTGGTCACCCAAAGCACCGATATGATTTTGTTTTTTCTGTTTATTACTTGAAAGAAATTACTAGATACATAAAACTATCATTGGAATAATTATTGAAAGCAACCTCACTTTACTTTCTAGTGCTGAAGCCTTTAGCACTGGATATATTAACCTATGAAGCAACACAGAGGTATGTAGCTGGTGTAGGCTCATGGTTTCATCAGTTTACTTCCCTTCAGTACCCGTCGTATTAATCCATCCACTGAAGGCAGCCTGTTTACTTCTTTTGACAGTTGAGTTGTGCCCTGCCATGTCTGCATATTTTCCTCTGTGTTCAGTTTGTCTTTGGGACACTTTCTGTCCTCTGGCAGCTGGTTGTGTTAATGAGAACCCTGCTTTTGTCACTTTGTCTGCCTTTATTGTGTCTCTGTTTGTCTCCCCTGTGGTGTTTCTGAGAAAAAGTCGCTGTCCAACATTATCTGGCTCTGTCAATACTATGGCAATGGTAATGTGAGTAGTGTCCTGGGGAAATAGTGGATGATAAGACCGAAAACAAGCAAATTTCCCAAATGCTATTTGTCAGTTATAAAGAACTAATTAATTTACAGCTATAATCACCTTTTCATGCGGTATGTTACATGCAGGTAGTTGATCATTAATTTAAATCCGAATATCCACTGGTTTTAACACTGTTGCATGTGTGCTGTCTGACCCTGTTAGAGTCCCTGTGGTGGTGCTGTCTGTTTGGTGCAGCTGACCCTCTCATACCGGGTTGCCTCGAGACTAGCCAGGCCTTCCGCGCAACGCTAAACAAACACACGCCGCCGCAGATATAGACACAACAATGAACACACACGCACATGCACGCGCATCTCACGCTGTTCATTGTTGTATTCATAACACTGATGCAAAAACACAGAAAACAAAAAAGGAGCAGAAGGGACACTTTACATTTCATCTGCCTCACCACGGGCTTATTGGGCCCAGCCAGTGCTGAGAGAGAGAGAGAGAGAGAGAGAGAGAGAGAGTAGGAGGAAGTAAAAGACAATGTTACCCCTAAAAAGGCTGTTGATTTGTAAGAGGATCAGTTGTGCTCTAATGGGCTTCTTCAGCAAGCTGAGCACACTTTGTTTAAACTCAGCACTGTGAGGCAGCAGAGCATTACAAACATCACATCAGAAAATTACATATTTCAGTGCGTTTGGTATATTTTTATGTACAGCACATTACCACACATAAAGATCTGACTCACTATTGCTGCTGGGTGAGGTTTACATCTGTGCTATTACACAAACTTGTTTTCTTAATCTAAGTTTTTTCTGGGTCCACTCTATTATACTTGCTGTGTTGTAAATATCTCTTGCTGATATTTGACTGTGTTATTTCATTCTCATTTTGCATGTTAACACAGCTACAGAGACACAGCTGAGCTTCTGACAGAGCATCTGGTCCCTTCTGTGTGGGCTGTTTGAAATATGAGACTGAGCTGTTGTTATCATCACTTGAACTTGTAATGAATGTACCCCAGCACCTCCTGACTAATATCCAATATAGCCATTTTGGCCCCTGCTGACTCAGTGGAGCTGTTTCCCGTTGGTAGGTGTGACCATCAGCTTTCTTTATTTGTTCTTCTACTGTGATTATGTGCAGCCATGTAGAACATTTGTAACAATTCTAGTGAACTGTAAAAGCATCATTTATACGCTTGACAAGCAGATTTTGCTTGCAGAGGCAAAACAGTGTAGAGGGATATATGAATTTTATGAGCACCAATGAAACAAAACTTCAAAACACATGAAAATATTTTTCTAGCCTAAAATAAAAGACTGTGTTGAAACAATTAGTCGTATTGATTGATTAGTTTAATCAAACAAAGTTATTTGTTTAATTAATCAAAACAACTGCTAATCCAAGCTTTCTTAAATGAGGATTAGCTTTTTCCTCTGCTTTATAGAATTTTCTAATTGTGTGTTTTGACCGTTGGATGGACAAAAAAGCTATTTGGGCTCTCAGAAATCATTGTGATGGCCTTTTTTTTCACTCTGTCTGATACTGTATATACTAAATGGCTCATAAATTAATGAAGGAAGTTGTAACTGACAGATCAATCATGATAATAATACTAGAACCCTACTGCTTTTGGTTGTTGGTTCAGCAAGTGATAGTTAATTTCTCTGTTTCGGGGTCCATATCGATACCTAAGTAGTCTTTCTATAGGTTGTAGTGGCTACATACATGTCCAACAGGAACTGGCCTTGGTGTCTCTCTGTAAAGAAATAAAACACAAAACGCATCAATCCAGGAAGTTATTTTTGTAATCAGTCAGGTATTTTATCTAAGTGTCTTCATCCATGCTGATAACCATAAAACCTCAGCTGCATCTGATACCCACTGCACCACTGCGCCATAGTCATACTGAACAACCCCTCTTGGATATTATTTCTGTGATGTATACGCTATTTCATCATGATAAAACATGTTGATGGAAAGAAATACATCAGCAACTTTAGGCCTCTTTGCGACGTATTATGTCTGCTGTGGTCATGTTAGACTCACAGCAGTAAATACAGTCCATGTAGTTCATAAAGACAGTGCAGACATGGAGAGATCAATAATTACCTTTGCATTTATTACTCTTCCTCGGTCAATATCCACCATCACATACAGATACACACAAGGATTTCAGTTCAAAATAACACTTTCACATGTATGTAAGTCATTATCAGGCACGCACACAATATTTGCGCAGATGTTGTGAAGTTAATTTAATGACATGCATTTATTGACTTAACTGTCAATATTCTTCAGATTGCCACTTTGTTATATATTATGTATATGCATCACAGAGCCACTTGTGTCTTGTGACGGTGTGTGTGTGTCTGTTCCGTTCGTCCTATAACTGCTCTAGTAACCTGCTGATGGAGGTGGATTCTGTGCTCAGTTGCTATGGGACTGATTGATTCAGTAGGAAACTGTCCGTCAGTCTTTTTTGTTGTGATTTACTCATCACTAGGGACATATAAATGTACACATCAACACACACACACACACAGCCACAGTTGTCTCCCCTCGCCACATCTTGTCATTAAAACAACATGTAAACTGCCAATCAGCTAATGTCAGTACACCATAAAATCAGTCTCCATGGCAACTGATCACTTCTGTATGTGGTCTAACTGCATTAACAATGTCTTATCATGACTGGTTTGTCCTAGACATACTTCTAAACTGCAGGAGGCATCTACCCTGGATTTTTTTTTATTGACTGTGAAGCATTTATGCTCTCAGGGTAAGTCATGTTTTCATTAACAGCATCTCACTCTCTACAGTTGAAAATAACGAGAATGATACTCAACATCCCTGCTGTCTTCTCTTTTGTCAAATCGATGCCATGTCAGCAATGGATGGTAAGGTTTTGGTCTTCCTCAGCATGCAAGCTAAGGAATAGCTTAAGTCATTAGCTTTAAATTGTGTGTGCAGACATCAGGTAAGTGACTGGACAGTAGCTTATTTTGTGAAGTTAAATGGTCATGGCAGAAGACACACCCAGCACTCCTGCCTGGATAGGCAATTTATCAAACTAAAGGCTGAGCCCAAACTCATCTTCAAGAAAAGTCAGAAATTAGCAAAAGTGCTTCTTTTTTTCTTAAAGCAACACCCTCTGTTAGAGTCTCATCACCTCCCCACACCTCCACCTCCTATACCAAATTAAATCTCAAGTGGAGTTTTGGAGAAAGAGGAAGAAGATCTTTTCTCAATATCGCTCTGCCATATTTCTATTCAGTCTATTTTTCTCATTACCCTTGCTTTCCCCACACTGTCATTGTTCCTTCATTCACAAATTCCTGCATCACCACATCTGAATCACCTGGCAGCATTCCTTGAACCCATTTGTCCTGGATGCTCACTGAAATCCTGTCATCATGTCTGGCTGACTTACCATCGCAGCAAACCCACGCCCACCATCTCCATATTTTTGGGAGACTGGGAGAGTCGACTTCCACCTACTGGCTTTTACTCCTAGACCTCCTGTACCTCTTCTTCTTCATAGGGCTAGATATACCTAGAAGTCACACAGTACTAAAAACCTTTATTTTAAGTTCATTAAAAGAGTCCAGTGACTGTAGTGTGATGCAGATTCTGGAAATCAGCCCCTTCGACGACATCCTGTTCGGCTGCTATTGTGGTTTGTGAGTCAGTCACCGTGTCCAGTCATCTCACATTTTACACAAACATGAATCCCCAGCATATGTTGTTTTTGTAAACACTGCGCTCCTTTGCTGAGTAAATCTTTAAACAAATGTCTCGTGAGTCATGCCTCATTTCCTCGGTAAACAATCTGTTATATGCAGTGATTACAAAATTGTGTAGAAAAGGATAGAACAGTCAACAAAAAAACAAGATATTCTGTAAATGTCACAGCAACAACTCAAAAACAGCGAAAACAGAAACCATGGCCTAACTGTCTGGGATGTCACAGCTGCTCTGTATTACAGATCAACCAAAAGGTTTAGTGACTGCATTAAGGACATACAACTGTAAAGCAACCCACAGTTTTAGGTCAATTCAATGAACAATGAAAAAGAATTAAAAATTTCAACACACAGAAGGAGTTCATATATAGGCTAATCACACAAACATACCATTACAGCACACATTATCATATCATTATTTAATTTCAACTAATGCTCATATTGTTTAGCCATTTACTGTAGACTGTCAGACACAAACAGCACATGATAACAACAAGCTGTATTTATGTGTTTTCAGTGTTGGAGGTAAACACTTTACTAAAAAACTTTTACTTTACTAAAAAATTTTTAGTAGGGGTTGTTTGCTGTGGCTACAGGGAGTGGTGATATTAGTTTGTCTAGGTTCACTGGATGACTGCGCCCTGAGCTAGCTTGGTATAGGAGGTGGAGGTGTGGGGAGGTGATGAGGCTCTAACAGAGGAAACCACAGCTCCCAGAATTGTCTTATTTCAGTGCTGTAGCTATTTTCTTTATTTGGTTTGCTAATATTAGCCACTGGTAAGAATCACCCGCGCTTGTTTAGAGGTGAGAGTGTGAACCCACAGCAGTGTTTGAAAGTGTTATGTCCCACCTGTACAGCCAGTGTCTCTATATCAAATAATTCAAGTATTGGCTGTGCAACTTCACTTTCATTCACTCATTTTTGTGACTATGAGGCAGAGCTTCTGGAGCGAGTAGTGCTCCCAAGTCTTAAATCACAATGATAATGATAATGACTATGATGCTTTACAGAGTAATGTAACAACTTATGTGACCAATTACTTTTGCTGAGTACCACTTAAATAATGTAATTACTCTTTCAGTGACCAATGTGCTATAAGTAAATCGGAACAGGCAACTTTCCCACGCCGTTTTTAAAAACATGAACAGCACAGTTAGTGGATGTCCCCTGTAACCTGTGTTACATCAGCTGTCAGTGATCTCTTGAGACAGCAAATCCCTATTGGCTGATTCAGGTTTACTGTTATATCACTGTGACACAAGTAGCTTTTAAATCAAGTCTCCGTGTTCTGTGGGTGTTGCTGTGACTGCCTGGGCCTCCAAGTGCTGGCCTGCCTGTGGTGTGTGTGTATGTGTGTCTGTAACGTGTCTCGTGTGTGTGTGTGTGTGTGTGTGTGTGTGCGTATGAGCAAAAGCTGTCTTGTCTGTAAGCTGCATGTCTCCATCAGCATTTGTGTGTGTGTGTGTTTGTTTGTGTTCGTCCACATCTCTTTAGGATTTTCAGCTGATCTGTGACAACAGTGTTACTAAGCTGTTAAATCTGAAGAGCAAACAGACAGAAACATACACAGAGGGAGGAGAAAAATACAAGAAACAGAATGAAAACAGCCACGCTGCACAAGGCGTCTCTAGCCAGATCATCAAACAACACCTTTCCTCTGTCTCGTTCTCAGGGCAGATGCTCGCCGGCAGAAGAGAGGCAAACTGACGCCAAGAGAGATGAGAGAGAACAGACCAGACAGAGAGTGAACCAGGGCCAAACTCGCCGAGATGCTGAAAGAGAGAGCAGCTAAAAAAAAAGAGTGAATAAGAGCGAGATTGAAAGATCGACTGAGACGAGTGAGGCAGAGAGAGAGAGAGAGAGGGGGAGAGAGATATAAAGAGTCTATGTCATGTCCAACAAGGGCTGAATACATATTTTATATATCCAAAGGCTGGTCATTAAAAATTAACCCGGTCATCCTGTCTCTACATGATCTCACCTAATGACGGCAAAGTGCTCTTCTCCCTGCTTCGCTTGAACACACAGACACATGCGCTCACTTTAAATAGAGCCTCAGTGTAGAGCGTATTCAGTTTAGCAGAAGCAAAGTGCACTTTATTTGTGTATGCTCATGTGTGTATCCATCCCTACCATTTTTTCTAAAGCCAATTTTAAAGCCGGGCCACCAACCAAACAAACAGTAGAAGGAGAAGAGCAGTATGCAGAGACAAAAACAATATAATAATTATTTACTCCCACGCCTATTTTGAATTAAGCAAAATGTCTGATAAACCCAGTGAAATCAATTTTGACCCCTCATACTGCACACACTGCCATTTTAACTTTGGGACTGTAATGATTGAAGATTCATGATCAAGCTCCAACTGCACTCCTTAGTGCCACTCATTATCATTTACAAAAATCCCAGAGCTGTTTGGACAACATGTTTGTGCCTGTTTTGAAGGTACTTGAGGTTATCTGCAGAATTAAAACAACAGGTAATGACATTTAAATTTTGGATCAGGTCACACACATGGAATCACAGGATGTTATTTCTAGCTACCATCTTTGATTAGGAAAATAGGTAAAATTTTTTATCATGCAGCTGATGAAAGTTTTTGTCATAGACAAGAGAGTCTTTTGAGGATAATGGAAATACCTTCCAACTGTGGTAAGTGTTGTTAAACAACCCAGATCTACACTACATAGGGATTTTCCTTCTGAAAAATGGTTGCTAGCACTGGACGACAACGAGTGATATTACATGAGAGAGACAAACTGGGCAAATCAGTCATCCACTGATGTGAAAATGCTTGAAGTTACCTTTAATAATAAAACCTTAGGTCATGTGTTTTAACGATGAAACAATACACGCATTTCGTCGATGATAAAATCCTCATGGTTGTGGTTTAAAACCTGTGCTCCTGACCCTGACTTACTTCATCATCAACGCCTCAGACTTTATGACCACCATGAGTCAAGCACTAGGACCCTGGTGCTCCCACCCAGTTAAACAATCGCTTTGTTGTTTAATTAACATGCATGCCAGCTTTCAATTATTACTGGTCCTTATTAACTTTGACGCAATCTATTTCAAGGACACGGCATACCTAATTGGCTGAAACGCTGCGAGGAGAAAGAGCGTTAAATTTCTGTGATTCCCTGCGAAGAAACCGACACACAGTCCTGTCTGCTCACACAGGGAGGGAGGTGAAGGAGACAGAGAAAGAGAGTAGTGAGTCTTAAAAGATAATGATATGCCCCTTTTTTTTTTTTTACCTCCACACAAACCAATTTAAAAAGCCTAGAGGCTGCCTTAAAGACACATGCTACACTAATTCAAGGCTTTTTCTCTGTTTGTCACTGCTACTAGGTGCTGGAGATTTAAGATGCTACTGGACCACTAGCCAATTTATTTATTAATTAGGATAAGTGTAAGCAGGCTTTTGCATGTGACAACATTGTCCTCCTATTATCAATAGTGCCAATATTTCTGTGCTGTTTGTATTTACCACCCAAAAACTCCAGCCCTGGAGCCAATGAATGGATCGATCCAGAGGCTTTCAATTCAGGATACAAGAGAGACAAATCAATGTGCTGGACGCTGGGTGTGGGAAGCAATGCAGAGGATCGAAGAAGAGAGGCCATCTGAGTTAAAGCTCTTCTTTCTATTTCAGGGATGCAGGAACATATTTTTGAGCAAAACATATCCTCAAACATATTAATTCTTCCATCCCTATCCAGTTTTCCTTTTTTATTCTCCCTGGCAGCTTTAAGTTTAGACAAGCCAGATTTTTTAAACACAAGACTCACTTTACATGCAAGTGTTTTACGCACCAGCATTTCGCACACATTTCTGCAATGTTAACCTGACATATTTATATTTTCTGGATGCTCTTGTCTCTGGCCAAGAATTTAAAATGAAGTTTGAGCAATATGTGGCTGTGCAGCATGAGTTTGTAATGACTAAATCACCAGCACAATTGGTTTTAAATGGCTAATCTTGGACTATTTTAATGACTAGACTGCTAGAAAACATGTAGGGAAAGTTGTGGTGTAATATCTTAAAACAGATTTTAAAAGTAAGCTACAGAGTTGAGATGCAAATACAATCATCCTTGAGGCTACGCTTGGACTGCAAGATTGGAAGATCAAACACTTCAAGTCTGGGAGCTGAATTATGGAACACATCCAATTTATATTAAGGAGAGAAAGCTTTAGAAAGAGATGCTTGACCACCCACCTCCATCTCAATTCCCCTCTGTGTTGGCCTCTCACCATCACACCCATTTATCATTACATGTCTGATTAGTGCTCATGCTGTCTCTGTTGCATATCTGAAAGGAACAATTGAGCTGAGCAGTGTGAAGAGACAAAGAGGACGCCATATATCAGAGTGAAACCCACACAGCTCCAGTGAGGTATTGATCTAGTGAGCTGCATTACAGAGTGTGTTAGGTTTAAACTCTTCAACCACTGGACCCACAACAGTAATGGACTCTTTGCCTGGAGTCATGACTTTGCATATGGAAGGGCTTTGAAATAGTTTAACTTCTTACAACTAGATCGTCCAATTTAAAAGACATTTTAGCAGTTACCATCATCATCATGTTGGGATGTTAATGCCAGTCTGTTGGGTGGTCAACCACTGTCCAGACTAAAATCTCTCAACAGCTACTGACTATGATATTCATACCCCTTTAGGGATGAACTGTAATATATAAAATAACTTCAATCCCCTGCCTTTTTAATTTTAATATTTTGTCCAGTACTTTTGGTTTCTAATCAAATACTTGTAAACAAATTCCTCATCAGACTCCACATCAGATGTATTTTAAAAAAGTTATAATCAAATGTTAGCTCATCAGCATGCTAAACTAAGATGATAAACACATTACACAAGCTGAACATCAAAGATGTTAGCATTGTCAGCATGAGGCATGCTAGCATGCTGATGTTAGTGTTCAGCCCACTCAGCCTCACAAAGCTGCTCTGTTTTGTTGTTTTGTGCCTGTTCTAACTATTCTTTGATGTTGTGTGCTAATTGTTTTAATTCATGAAGCACTATAACTACAGTAAATCTGCATACTTTCCAAGTGGTCAGCACTAATTTCCTCTGTGAATGTTGATGTTCGTCATTCATTTTTTGTTTGGTTTTTTTTTGTTAAATTGGTCAGTATATAGATTTCTCAAACACTAATCTCCTCCCATGTTAAAATGCCTTAAATAATTTTATCAAATATAGTCCAGTAGTAATCTTATTGTTTCAAATATGTATATATTAAGTGGATAATCCTTCCCATCCCTGTGAGCAGCACCTACAATAGTGACTATGCACCTTGTTCCAGTGTCCCCTTGTCCTCACCATCACCTGCAATGCTGCAGAGACGTCAGATTCATACATAACATGCACACAAAGGTATGCACAAATCAACACACAGGCTATAAAACATGTCATATGCACCTACACACACACACTCCTCTTATGTTCTACGGTTGGGCACACAGCCTATCGCTTTAGAGGTAAGCCGTAAATTATCAATAATATATGGGAGCAGAACCAATTATATTACAATGGATCGTCATCCCTTTTGCTCTATGTGCAGCTGGACACTAACTCCAGTGGACGGGCAGGAGAGAGAATCAGATGATGATGGCATGACTGTAGACCCACGTTGCAATTATGAGTGTGCGCACATGATGGTTTACCGACAGAGCTGTCTTTATTTTTGCACCACAGGATGTTCCAATTTTAGGCGGCCAAACAACAACCATGTCTGTTTGTTTGCTTGACGGCATGTTTTTCGTGACAAATTAATGTTTCTCTGTCTGCATGTGCTTGCTCCTGTCTCTTTTTCTTTTTTCCTAAAGTCTAACAGTAATGCAATAAGCCCTGTTGTATGTTTCCTCCAAGAAAAAGGGGTTAATGCGGCACATACCTCACACAACAATAACGATGTGGTCACACAAACACAAAGAACATTCTGTCCTCTATATAATGTTCAGCTTTCACAGATGGGCACCAGTATAACAACAGTTTTCTCTTTGTCTGTTTAAATTCCAAATTCATATAATATGAATACAAACAATATAAATGCAGATGTGGTTGAATCCAGTGTTTGAACCAGCAGAGATGTTTGTCTCAGTTGGCCTTTGCAAATTAGAAAATATAAATTAGCAAGCAAAGCATATAATATATTTCCTTTTTGGACTTACATGCTGTTGTTGCTAATCACGGCGAAAAATACAAACATGATTGTGTAGTTTGTTACTGTTTGACATGTTTTAATTGTTTTATTGTTAATTTTAATTTATGTACCATGACTCCTGGAAGGCGATTGATAATAAGTAAGATCCTAGGGTCTCCCACAAACCATGGGCACTTCTACACTTTGAGTGGTTAAGAAAATAACGTTGATGTTACCTCATTTTTATTGCATGGCTGTTTTTGTTTAGGCTTGTTTAATATAATGCTATCTGTTTTAACAGTTTTTTCAAAAGGTGGTAGAAATATGTGTGTGTGCTGCAGTTGCTTTTTCCTGTCGTTCTCTGTCCTGTTCTAACAATGACCACGTATCTTTATATTTGTGAACACATTCATATATGCACTATTTACCAATAAGATAAAATGTTGCTTGTCATATCTGTGCTTGCTGTACGAACACATCTCATTTTAAACACGCGGTTTGCCGCGGGTTATCATCAGCCTGGTGACGAGTAAGGAGGCTGTCAATGGTTGATCTGATGCTGAAGTGTCCTTGAGCAAGACAATGAATAAAATCAGCGGTGTAACTCTGACTATTCAGTTTTCCCCTCTGACACTCATCTCCTTTTTCAAACTGCCTGTTTTGCCAGTCTCATCTCAAATCTGTTTCATGTTTTAACCTGCTTGTTTTTGTTTTTTTGTTTTTTTTCCATAGGCGCTCCACCTCATCTCCTCTCCAATTCCTCTTTCTTTCCCCCTCACCCATTTCTTTTGAGGTCTCCCTCCCTCCTGTCCCGCCTTCTCATCTCGCTCTGCCTCCTCTCAGTTGCAAGCACAAGTCAGAAAAAGGATTATTTCTCTTTAGTCATCTTCGGAGGAGCATCAAAGAGGCGCCGGCAAGTGGGATAAGAATAGAAAACTGATACTATTTATAACTTGCTCCAAAGAATGCCTACCAGCCGAAACAATAGCACTGCCTCAGCATTGCTCATAAACACACACACACACACACACACACACAGTCACCCACCAAAAAAGTTGGTAAGTAAAACACACCACCTCAGCTACACACACCACACCCATTCCTTGAGTAAAAGTAGATGCAGTGAAAATAAAACCAGCATCCATAATATCTTTAAATAGTCTGTGGTAGTGATGTATTGATAAGGCACAAGAATAGAAACAGCACAATCAGCAGGATATATATTCAAGCTTTCACAAAGTTCAAGTGATTGCAAGTTATTGGTGCTGCTGTCACTTGCTAAGTATGGTGAATTAATGTCCGTAATTGCAAAACTTTGGCTCAGCGGCTACTCTTAAATCTTTCATGCAGGCGAGCCATGGTTACCCCACCCTCCAAACACACACGCATACATGTGCACACATATGTACACACTAGTGGCGTAGCGCATCGCTGACAGCTGACTGATGTTGGCCTTCTATGAAGAACAGTGATCTCCCTTAATTATACATGATGTGTCACAGAGAAGGAGGGGGAAGAAAGAGAGAGATAGAGGGGAGGGTGGAAGGAGATATAGATGAGAGATGTAAAAATAGAAAGTGAGAAAAGGTAGTCAAAGGATAAGTGGGGGTGAAAGAAGGGAGCAGGAGAGGAAGGAGTGGGAAGATGAGAGCTCGGAGGAGACGAGGGAGGGAAAGAGGAGAAGTACTGATGGGAAGATGAGAGGGAAAAGAGTGGATGATGAAGGAGAGAGGAGCTGAAAGCAGAGGAGGTCACTGTGTATTGATCCTGACGTGTCTCTCCTGCAGCAGGTCTGACTTAACATTACCACTGAACATGAGAGCAGCAGGCTGCACACACTCACCCCCCCCAGGGCTGTCGACGCACATGCAAAGCACACGCACACACCTGCGCACACACACGGCCACATACCCCCACACACACATACACATCCTCTCCCACTGCCTTATATTCGTCTGTAAAGCTATTCTTAGTGTCACAGTAAACAACTTAAAAATAAATATGCTTTGCTGGAGTCTGTCATCGTGTCTTCAGACTCACAACCTGAAATCTTTTCACAACCAACGTTATCTATTTTAATGTGTTTATACAATATACTGTAAATTCAGAAAATACATCCCACTCTCCCTGATACACACACATATATTCATACACACTCATTTTTTTTTTTTTTACTACTCCATCCCATTGATATATATATATCCTCTTAGTTTCTTTTTTTATATCATGGTGCCATTTTTTTATCTTATGCAGCAATTGCCTTGTAGTTTAAAGGTGCTGTAGACATGAACTGGCCTTTGTTATTTTTGTGTTGCATTAATGGAGTCATACGAATGAGACTATCTAGTAATAAATCCATTTGCAGGCAAAATTTCATTCTTGTTGCCTTGGAAATATTCACAGTTATCATGGCTTTTCAAGATATTTAAAGTCTTCATTCAGGCAGGATAATCCATGCAGTGCCAAACACACTGTGACCTATGGGGACCCAATAATCTTAGTTTTATGCAAAGTCAAGAACTGATGCTTAGAGTAAAGTTAAAGGAAATAAAGACCTTGGTAGACTCACATTAAGCAACTATTCAGTTGTGATGCATTTGAGATTTCATGATGGCTGTCTTTGGCATTCATCCTGACCCACATGTATTCCCAAATAAACGGAGAGCAGCAGAACAGACGACGGGGAAGAGACAGAGAGAAGTTACAATGCAGGGAGAAAAAGGTGATAAAGTAAGACAAGTCTAGCACAGTGGAAAGAGGAGAAGGTTTGAGCTGCTGAAGTGTAGCATGAGGAGCGTGAGATGTCATGAAATATGTAGGAAGACAACTCACACCGAACACAAAGCCATTAAAGAAAGATTCTGGAAAATGCAGTCAGCTAGAAATATAATCTGTCCATTTCTTATCGTGGTGTACATACATTGTGACACACAGCTGAAAGCACACACACACACACACCCTCATGTCACAAGCTTGCATTCGTGCATCTCACTCTTTAATGTTCTCGGACGTACACTGAGGTGACACACTTTTGTGCTCTCAAAGACAATAAGCACAGGCATACATGCATGTGAGAGCACGAAACACAAAGAAGCAGACACAAACTCTTCCCTCTTCTTTCCTTTTCTCTCAGTGCACTTAATGGTGTTTTGTAAATCATTGATTATTACATGTAGAAAATCAGCCAGACAGTTAAAAAGGATACGTGTGTGTTTTTCGGTCTTCGGGTCAGACAACAGGGCTGGAGGCAGCTGACAACTTTTGAAGGCGGCTCAGAATGAAATGAGGAGAAGCGTTTCGAGCTGCCACTGACTGCGCCTCAACTCTGTCCAACTCACTGGGTTGTCAACAAACTGGTGCTGCTTGAAGGATTTGGTGCAATGTTGAAGTGTAATAAAATGGAATTTAATAGATCAGAATAATGTCAAGCCATATAGCATAGCACTGCACATTTTTATGCATTGTCCCTTTTATTAAATGTGTGATTTATGACTTATGAGATTTGTGAATCGCCACTTGGGCAGGTTTGCAAGATTTTTACTTTACATCTCTGCAGCAGCTAAAGCTCAGGGACCCATGGTTAGGCTTGGATTCCACTGTGGGCCCACAGGACTGAATGTCAGGAAACAGTGAAACTTTAATTTTCTTTTGTCTAGCAGCCAAAAAAATGGTTTCAAGATAAATCTCAAAAGAGTCAGTATTTAAAGCCTACTATCCATTAACTGGATCCAGTCATCGATTTTATTCCTCTCATGCCAATTTTCTCCAGTTGGCTGGTGGAGGCTTGTGCATCGTTCCTTTGTTGTCAGCTAAGGCCACGCTTAAATTAACAGAAAATGTCCAGCTGCAACGTGAAGGTAACACAAAAGCTACACAAAACGGATAAACCATGAGGGAAGACACTAGATATAACTCTGCTAGATCAGCTTCTTTTGCTGTGTGCAGACTTAGCAGATAGCAGATCATGATCTTACCACACCTTCATCAGTTCAAGCTTCCTTATACTGAGAATACAACTTTTTTCCTTAGAGCGCAGTTCGCACATGTGGCTCCCTCAGCGACAAAAAAAGACAAATAATGAACAGAAGTGCTTTTTCAGAGGGTGTAGTTTCTCTGTAATCAATAAAAGCACAGGACTGTAACTACCTGAGTCATTTTGAAGGAAAGAAAAGATTGTAATTAGTTATAGATCCTCTCTGTCCCCTATGTTGTCCAGGCCTCCAATTCTGGTAAATAAGGAGACTTTAAGTGTTGTATTTTTCTTGGGTAATTAAACTTGTTCCCTTTTGAGAAAACCTTGTGTTATCAACGCTGCTTTCTAAGATTTTAATGTAACCTGGGGTTTTAGTTGACAATGCAGCCACTCATCAGCTGAGTGTTATACTGAGGATTTCTTTGGGTGTAGAGCCGGCACACTTGAAGACGACACGGCAGAAACAACAGCTATCAATCGCTTATAGGCAGACAATAGAAGTCAGAGCACACAAGTAGGCACAACCCTGTTCATCTCTCCTCAGACACACAGCTTCACATGACTAATTGAAATCAATAACCCAACAGAAGTCCTTCCTGCCCTTGTCATCAGTTCAATTATCACCACCACACCATGGAGCTCCATCATTTTGCTATCAATCAAACTTCATCCCAACTTCTTCCCATGTGGGTCATATCTCGCATGGACCCAACACAAATGTAGGGATAATTATTGATATGCTTAGCCCCTCTGCACAACATATCTCAAATAGGCAGAATGGAGCAAAGCGTGCAACCTCTCCTGTAAATCATGAAAGTATTGAAACCAGAAGAACACTGGTAACAATGGTCATTGGTCGTTCAAACGACGACATGATCGAATAATAATAAACAGCTTAAACGGAGAATAGTTTTAATTCACCCATATGAGGAAATTTATCTGCGTGCACGTGATGTTTTTGCAGTAGTCACAGATCACAATGCACGAGGTGGTTGAGGCTTAATTATTCATTTGGATGCTGCAGGAGATCTCGGAGTCGTCCAGTAAACGATCGTGCAGAGGACCTCCTTGTCCAAGGAGCGATGCTGGGCTGGTGAAACCGGAGCATTTTCATCCTTCTGTCGGTTCTGTTTCAGCTCCTCATGTCAGCGCGGATCCACAGGCAGAGCTGAGACGCACGCGTACATACACACAAGGGGACTCTGCGCATGCACACGTATACACATGTATGTTTTCAGTCGGGTCTTGTCACCCTTTGTGACGCCCTTGGAAATGAATGCGGATGGAGAGATGGATGGATGGATAAGATAATGGATGGATGCAACAGAGCGGGAGGGAGGAGAGCTGCATCCGTCTCCTGCTCGTCACCGATGATCTACAGGGAGGGAGGATGGCTTTTTCTCCTCTCTCTCTCTCTCTCTCTCTCTCACTCACCACTGGCTTGTCAAATTTCAATGTCTCTCTCTTTCTCTCTCTCTCTTTTTCCAAATTTCAGCATGAATCATATCGGTGTTCTAATCCCACCTGTGTCAGATTGCCAGATGGTGACCGTAAAATCAGCCACCCTGTGGAATTTGAAATAGCCTATCCAATGACAGAATCATATTTTCATAATTCAGGCCAGATTAAAACAAGCTGTGAATTTTGTCTTGAAGACCCAAGCCTAGGCTATCGATGAAATAATTATCAGCAGTCATATGGGTGGAATAAACTGATTTTGCACTCATCAATACTGTGTGGCCTTTAAGGTGTGCATCATGAGAATTCTGTATATAATGCCTGTGTTGGCCTTTTGAGAAATATATCACATTGTTTTATAATAATTCATAAAGTGATCGGATCTTCGAAAAAAAAAACAAACATGATGCAAATCTCGCCTATTTCTAATTGCGAGAATATTTTATTTTCATCAGTAATGACGTCAAAGATACTTGGCTGCGACATAATCTGAACGTGTTACCGAACAGAGCTTGGCCCCTTTTAATTGGCTAATGTAGCGACGTTTTTTGAAGTCATCGCGTACTTCTATCAAAAAACAGCCGGCGGCCATGGTCCAACTCGTGGATGTAGGAAGAAATAAAAGTGCTTATTCTCTCAGTCAGAGCTGTCATACATGTCAGAGGTAATGAACATGCTTAGTGGTAGGCTACACCTGTGCAGGGTTTTCTAGGCTACTAAGTAGCACCACTTCATGACAACGGTAGGTTATATCATGGTATATATCTTACTCTGCAAATGGTGGCTGTTTTTGTTGGAATATTTTGTCTCCATGCCACTCTATACTTACTCCACTGTAGGAAATATTGTCTTTTCCAGCACTACATTTATTTGAAAGTTGTTCAGTGGTGGTAAAATACCCAGATATTTATGTAAGCAAACATAACAATATCGCAGAGTACTGTTAAATCCAGCATTTTAATTAAGTAATCAGTTACATACAAGTATCATTAATTAAATGTTCTGAAGTATCTGGAAATATAGTTCAGTTAATATATAAAAGTAGCAGAAATGGAAATAGTATTTCAAGTAAGTTTCAGGTACTCGTTACCTCACAAATTAGCATTTTTAAGCCACAAAACACATACACATACATAAACTAAACCATTATATATAGGACCGAAACCGTTGTCAATAATTACAGAAACAACTAATATAATCAAATGTAATTTTTCTATTCCAAAATGTACGGTTCCAGCTTTCCATGAGAAGATTGGCTTTTTCCTTTTTAATTATTTTGGCACTTGGTCACTTAAAGTGTCACTCTGGGCTCTGGTAATTCTAACAGGTATTTATTTATTTTTATAAACTTAAAAATCTATCCTATAATCCAGAGTGACTGGCATAGTAATCCACAATCAAAATAATGATTAGTTGCAGTTCTGTACAAAAACTGTTTCAAACTGTATCCAAAACGTTAATAAATCCTGCTTTTACATTAATGCAAATGAGTGAAAGTAATCTAATTATATTCTATATAACATAACACCCACTGGGGCCAGCTTCCACATTGATTTTTACTTTTAAATATTTTAAAGTGCATTTTCCTGATTAGACTTTATATTTCAATGCAGGACTTTAACTCATGGTGGAGAATTTTATAGTGTGGTAGTAGTATGTTTACTACTGGTAACATCACATGAGCACTGGATATTGTCACTTTCATATATTCCTATGGTTGATTCAGTTTAGATTCAGGACCCGCCTTTGGGTGTTTGAAGATCCACAGACAAGATGATTCACATCATAATGGCGTCTCAGGTTGTGGAGTATATACAGTTTTGTATACCGTTTATCTGTTTATTTGGGACTTAAGCACATTAAGAAGAGTATAACCAACATATTTAAGTTTATGGAGTTACACAGAAAAGCATCGAAATGAAATGAGAAAATACATGAGATATTTGTTCACATTTGTGATGAGTGGGTGGTAATTTAACTATTAATGGTCTAATAGTTGCTCCCCCGCAACCAATAGGCGTTAGTTTCTTATTAGTTAAAATCAGATGATTTCTTTCTCAATAAATCTGTTAAGTTTATGAAATGTAAGAAACATCACAATTTCCCAAAAGGTGATGGCTTCAAATTGTTTTGTTTGTTTTATAAGTTTTTTCACTTGAAAATATTAACAATAGACAGATAGAATAAATAACACAGGTTTGGCTTAAACCAGTAGAGAGGTGTCAGATTCAAGTATTTTTGTAACTTATGACTTTTATAACTTTACCTTAAAAATCATTTCATTGTATCAGTTCTGTCTCCTTCCTTTTCTTATACAGAAGCATTACCTTAGGGGCTCTTCTTTCAGAAAAGGTAATTGGACCCCCCACACCCACCGAACACCACCACCACCAGACACTCACACACACACAGGGATACCCGTCCATTCATTCTTGTGCACACACATTACTTGATATTCACCCCGTATGTGTGTTTTCATTCACCAGCTGGGCTGGCCCCTGCATGAAGGGGATAACTTCCACCCACAGGAGAATGTTGAGAAGATGGCTCGGGGTGAACCGCTCACAGACAAGGTCAGCCTAGGTGTGTGTGTGTGAATGTGTCCCTGGAGTGCTGCATCATTTCTCCTCTTCATCATTTTGTCAGACTTGCAGCCACAGAAACACTCAACAAGTAGCTTGAGGGAGCTCCACTGGAGCAGACAGAGCAGACAGTGAAAGCAGCAGGGAGGGAAACTGAGCCCACGATCCTAAAATTCAGTTGAGTCATTTATTTTTATTTGTTCAATATTTATCTTTTCCCTGTCCACGTTGACTTTCAAAATAAAAGGAGACCTACCAAACAATTGGCTGGCTGTCTTCCAAAAGATGAGTATACAAGCTTACAGGCAGAGCCAACATTTGGCAGCCGTTTGCTTGGTAGCGGTGTTTGGTGGCTGATGATAACCTCCCACTCAGATATCTGCTCTGAGCAGCGGGGAGAGTTACCCTGGGACTTGTTCTGTCCAATGCTTTGGCATATTTTAAAAATACTCAACAGTTGGCAGTTTGAGCATAAATGATGAGGTGAGGCAGAAATGTAAATTCAAGATTACTGTCTGTGGCAAAAATGTGTTTTTCATGCCAGTATCAGAGTTGGCAGGTTGAGGCTGGCATAACCAAACGGGACATGAGTGTGCTCAGAAGCCTGGATATAAGAGAATGTGATTTCTCTCATTCGAATTCAGCTCCTCATGTTAAAGGCATTGCTGTGTGAAAAAAATTACTCCAGTTGTAACCAAATTTCTCACTGCAGCGCGATCAAAGATGTATTTGTGCTGTCATGTCTGTCTGCCTGATCTGTTTGTTTCCCTGATTGGTTCTTTAAAAGACTCTGTGAGTTAAGTCCATTCAACAGAAAATATTGGCAACTTAGAGTTATCAGATCCACTATAAACATTTTACATTTTACATTCATTTTTCAGATGTATTTGTAATATCTGAATGTAGTTTTGGTTTTTTATGACCAACATCTCTATGTAGGTTTGAGAATAACCTTCAGTCTGATTATAAAATCTGGCTTCACTATTGTGGGCTCAGCTCACCCCATGATGCTCTGCAGCACACGGTTTGCCCCTCTGACAGCCGGTGATACCCTGAAACCAGGAGTGTGTGTGATTGGATTCATCTACCTGCTTGTATTAAAGGGCAAAGTCAGAATCTAGTTACCCCAACAGTGAGTGAGACAGTGTCTGTTGCTTTCCTGGAGCGAGAGAAGCTTTCCCTCCATTTATTTTTCTTTGTATGGTAATTGACCTTTCGGAGGAGATTAGAGGCTGCATTATTTCTCAAAAGAAAAAATCACAGAGATCAAGAACAGTTTCATTTTTTTAAAATCATTTATTAGGTATTATTTATTTACAGTCCTTTATTTGGCAGTAAGCAATAGAGAGATGAGAGGAGAGAAAGATGGAGAATGACACACAACTAAGGTCCCCAGCCGGATGCAAAGTGGAGACAGTGCAGTACGCAGTCAACACTTTAACCCCTAGGGCTCCCCTGAATGTTTCTTTAAAGGTTAAGAGCTGCTTCTTTAGACAATGATAAATCTGAATAGAAAATGTAACATAGCAGTTGAAAAATTACAGTATTCTAAGGTGCTGTTAAACTAACCTCCCTCTGCCTGCATGATCTAATCTCTCTTAGAAATGAAATATGTATGCTACAGTCTTAAAGCATGGTGTTTACAACATAAATATATCCAGTTATTTTGTTATCGTTTGTCTCTTCAGGACAGATTTCCTTGGCTTCTTAAACTACATGAAGTCATTCAGAGGTAAGAATAATCAAAGCTCTCATATATGCATACATGGACGTATATATTGTGTATACACACACACACACAGATTATTATACACACACACCCTCACATGGAAAACACAAGATAGTTTTTAATGACAGAAACGGAGAAGATGATGGGTTTAGAGAGTGAGAGGGAGCTGAAGAGCGGAGCTGCGAGGTAAGGATGAGCAGGCGTGAAATTGTCGAAAAAGATCAAAAATATCAAAGATGGTTTTGAAAATTGAGATGAAAACCAGAGAGCGAGGAAAGGGAGTTTGGGAAAGTAAAGACAGATTAAGTGAGTGAGAGTGTAGAGACGAGGTGAGGGAGAAGCGAAAAGTGTGCCATCTCTTTCTTAAAACGTCTGCGGCGACATCAAAGACTTCTTTTCCTTAACTCTTCCACTCAGTCACACTTACTTTCCTCTATCTGCTTGTCCTTGTGTCCCCGCTTTTCTTTGCACCTCCCTTTTCTCTCACAGTGTTTGTAACCAGAGTTCACTTTACATTTGTTTAGTTTGTGTCCCTTTTGTTGTTGTTGTTGTTTTGTTTTTTTTTACATTTTTCTTTTCATCCACGCAGCATTTCAGTGTTCATTCCTGCCTTCACTAACTACCTGAATATGTATGTGTCTTTCCGCCCCAGAGAGAGGTGTTCAGGCTCTGATGCTTTTGTGGCATGCTCAGCCCTGAAGCGTCTCTACAGACAGATCCTGCTTTACGGCTCCAAAGCCCTCGCGTTCTCTTCCGGTCAAGACCAGGAGATCCTGCCTCCCTCTCTTCCTGATGTCTTTTTTCTCTTCCTACATGGTGAGTACGATCTGATTTACCAGAGGATGACGTACCGGAGGGGACATTACATGAAAGCAGAGCTGCTGCGGTCCCAGTTTGAAATCTTAGAGCCTCCGTTGGATGAGGAGAATGTGTTGCCGCTGGACATCAGGATGGGCATTAGTGATATGGCCAAGGAGGTCGAAAAGCACATTATCAGCCTCAAGGCATCACCAGTGAAGCCATAACAACCTCAGCAGACTGAAAGGGAGAGGCTATCATCGTCAAGTGTTCTCGGTTTTTAGGAACTGAAATGCCGGACTGTCAGTAGGTCCACCAATTTGGTCCAGACTGAACTATCTCAACATTTACAGGATGGATCACCTTGAAGTTCTGTGCAGACGTTAATGGTTCCTAGATTATGTATTTTCACAACTGTGATAATTCCTGACTTTCTTCCAGTGCCATTACAAGGTTATGGACCTTTCATTATAGTGTAACTAGCCAAACATTTTTATTTTTCAAATGAATTGAATTGAATTGATTGATATAAAATTTGGCACATTCAGGGTCCCTACAGAATGAATTGTAATTACTTTGGTAATTCCATGATCCTTCATCTGATTTGCCATTTTAACTTGTCTTCATGTTTATGGCCAAATACATGAAAAACTAATGACATTCCCATCATCTTCAGTTTTATTGTGTTTAGGGCTATCAGATGTTAACATGCTAACACACTCAACTGAGATGATGAATGTCAGCATCTTAGCACTGTCACTGTTAACATGCAAATGTTCAGATTTAGCTCAAAAACACCACAGTGCCTAAGCAGAGCTTCTCAGAGCTGCTGGCACGGCTGTGAACTTTTAATCTTGTTATGATCCAGAGTTCGTGTCTGGTTCACGTCTTAGTGAAGGTGAGAAGTAAAAATCACTGTTACAGTTGTAGTGTAAAATCACAGAGCCACTTTCGCAGCAGTGGGATCTACACTCACGAGTGCTTCAGATGATAGTGATTCTGAAAACATTTCAACCACAGCCAAAGTCCAGTATATGCAGCAGAGTGTTTGACATTGGGACCAAAATGAATGAAATAAGTACCCCCAATAATATGCAACAAAGAAAAAGGCTACATGTTAAATTAGTTTGTTTGTATTTTGTTACATGTTTGTAACAGACAAGCAACATTTACAAGGGAAATTTGGCTTGTTTGCTTTGTAGGCACTGTGTTGGGCAGATTCACAACTGCACTGGCAAAGGTTAATGAACAAAAAAATGAACTGATAATGGCTTTAGTTGAATATTTTATACCTCAAGTTTTGAAATTTTATGTTTAATATTCAGTTTTATTTTTGCATTATGATTAAATCTTTGACTGATGTGCTGACATTTCCATAAAATGGTGAACTAAAGCTGAAATAAATAGTCATCTTTATTAATTGTTAATCTGCCAGTTACTTTCTTGATTTACAAAAATTGACAAAATATCAGAGAACAGTGAAAAATGTCAATCACGATTTCCTAAAACCTGAAGTGACATCTACCAATCACTTGATTTGTCTGATCATCATTGATCTTAAATGGTTGAAGTAAATGCTTTAGAGTTACAAGTGTTCATATTTCTGATGTGTCTGACCAGCTGTCCAAAGCCTACCCAAAGATGTTCCGTTTGGTCACATTAGACTAAGAAAAGCAGCAAATCTTCACAAGTCAGAAAGTGAAGCTAGGGGATGTTATCTCAATTTCAAAGTAGTAAAAAATATTTTTTTATGTAGAGTAACAGAGGGACTTATCACCTAAACTGATACAGAAAATAAGGGTTTTTTCTTAATCCCTATGAGGTTAACTTTTATATAACTTGGTGTCAGTTTGCTTTAGAGGGCACTATTAACTGGTGGATAGCTGAATCCTAAGCCTGCGTCTGCTAGCATCTGTATTGATTTTACCACCTCTACTTCACTTAACACTGATGTTTAGGTTTAGATGACTTTGTGTTATCTTTTATGTTTTACTCTCAGCAACTTTGCATCAGCAAATGGATTAGTTAAGTAGCAAGCAACTGTTTTATGAAATCATTCAATCTGTCAAACCACCTTTCATGCTCCAACATCAAATATTAAATGCACCAGCAATCTTACACTGCAATCTGTAAAATGATTTAAGGGATTAGATTGAACACCTTACTGCTACACATTGCTATGAGGCAGCTTTAGCTCTTCTGACAATAGGGTCTTACAATACTAAAAGGTCAGATCTGCTCAAGGCTGTGTGATTCCTCTTTCCTGATCTCTAAGCATGCTCAGTAAACACATGCAGGTGACCATGAGCACACTCTGTCTCAAACACACACACACACACACACCTCCACTCAGCGCTGCAGAGCTGTTTTTGTGGTGTGACTCATCTTCAAACCTCAACCCGAATATTTTAGGAGCTTCTAATCCAGAAAAAACCCCTTGGCTACTCTCATATCTCACACATCCAGGCAAACCAGCACACACACACACACACACACACTCACACACACAACTGGAGATTATAACCCACTCAGTCTGGCAGCAACAGAGAAACGCACACAGGTTGTCAAGTGGATCACATACACACATATCTGATGTTGTAGTACGTGCCTTGTATGTCAGTTAATCTACTAGGTCTCTAAGAGTGAGGACACAAAACAGACAGAAACCCTCACACAACCACACGTGCAGTATCTTATTATTCACATTAGTAGCTGAAAATTGCCTGTAAATATTACTTTGTGCTTGTTTGGTGTTAGTTTAAATATATGAATTACGCTACAGTTTTGCCAGTTGGTTTGTCAGATCTTGCGGAGGTGAACATGCAGATATAGTTTTCAGCCTCATACTGAATACTGAATAATAATGAATTGACCTAGAAAAATTTTAACAGCCATACATGAGATTTGTTTCAGACTAAAAAATATGTTTTGTGGCTGCATAATTCCAGCTATACAAACCTGAATAATAGTGAAAAAGTTGAGTGTAACTGCCCCCTAGTGTTTATAGTGGAAAAGTTCAAGCTTAGATATTAAGAGCAGAGAGAACAGCAAAGTAAAAGAATATTTTTTTATCAATCAAAGAAGATGGCAGGCCAGTTTGTCTTTGACATATGTCTTTATTAAGACTGTCAGGTGATGCTATTGATCTCTACACAATTTCTGGTTACAACACTGTGTTTATAGCTTCTGAGATGTGAGAATTTGCTCCTTTTCTCTGTTTACTATAAGTGTAAATTGAACATCCTCTGGATTTTGGACAAAACAAGCAGTGGGAAGTTGTGACAGATATTTTGTCCCATTTTCTAACATTTTATAAGTGATTAATATATTAATCATACACAAAAGACAATCAACAGATCATTTGATAACCATTTGCAAGGTGAAAGGTGAATTAACTGCGCTGTTATCCCAAATGATGAACAACTGTGTTACAACAAACAGCCTATTTTTACATAATTGAGAGACAACACAATTGTGCTGACACATTCAAAAAAGCAGAGAAAGAAAACGTAAATAACAGAGTAGCATTCAACAGTTCTGATTACAGCAGATCCACAAATCAGCTGGATAAGTGATATTATGTTGTTCAGTTGTTGTTAACTGAAACAGATACAAAATGTAGCCACTACATATTTCACACTATTCCTGTAGCATGGTGTAATTCAGAGATGAGGAAAAGTGAAGGCAAAAACATCAAATCCTAGGCATTACTGGCCAATGCAGTGAAAGATAGTTATGCACACAGGGTTTCTAAAAACTGGCTCACCTATGCAAAGTAAATCATCATTACCATCATCATCATAGATTATGTTATCATTCTTTCTTTTTCAGTACTGGACTCAATTACATTTTTTCATGCCTGATAGAATTTTTCTCCCATGAGAGTGTGTTGAGAAGATTAGCCCTGCAAATCACTTTTTGCCTTTTTTAACCTCTCCATTTTTGAATACATCTTTTTTTTGCAGCTGAGTTTACCTTTGGAGACAGACTTTATAATTATCTGGTGTGTCTGCTTTCTGTGTAGCCTGTGGTAGACAAGACACAAAAGCAGCGAGGGAGAGTGGGAAAACAGCACACAACAGATGATGCTCCTGGTTCAATCTGTTGACTGAGACAGAGAGTGTGAATCCTCTGTGACTTTCCAGGACATGTGACTATGTCTGGCTTTCATTAGACTCTGTCCAGGTGGTGAGATGAAAAGAGGCCCCGAGCTTCATAGTGTGTCGGCACAGAGATTAATATTACATGACCGACCTTTGAATATTTATGCAACTGCTACACGTATGTGAGGTGGATTTAAGTACCTGTGCTGACCTGCACCAGTGCATGTCACTGATAGAGTGAAAGTGATTGTATTCTTTTGTTCCTAACCTCATCTTAAAGCCAAAGAACGTTTTCTCAGTTCTCATTTCATAAAAAAGCAAATAAAGTCAGCTTTTATGTGTATTTATAAAGCCCAAAATAACAAGTTTACAATATGCTCTATCCTTAGACACCCAGTTTAGAGGGAAAAACAAGTGCAGAGCATATACTAAAGGTGACTTTTACGCCAGGACTGAATATACTTAGTGTGGAAAGTTAAGTGATGAAGACAAGTAAGTCTTTGAAAGTACGACAATAGAAATATGGCTTGCATGTCTCTTGTTTCATTTTTGTAAAGCACTTTGTATTTGTTGACAGTGACCGATAATGATTATTATTATGTTTGAGTGTAGGTGCTTATGTGGCAATGTCACTATATATGCATTCTCTTAGCTACGTACCTATATGTGCACAGAAGAAACATCTGTGTGTGTCAGAGACTGAGCAGATGTTGTATAGCAGTGTTGAGGTCTCCTCCTGTTCTGATGAGGGCCTGAAGGTTTGCCTGTCTGTCTCTGAAGCCCATTGAGCTCAAGTGCTCCAGCTCCTCCTGGAACTCAGTCTCCTCATGATGGACCTGACAGAATAAGACGGGAGAATTATTTGAAGTCTTGCCTATTACAATAACATGATTGTGCTACTGGGAGTGAAAATGTGCCATACAATTTGACAAAAAGCCACGTGGCTCTCTCCAAATTCGCCACTAGCTGTCAGTGCGAGGAGGACTGTTAGACTGGGTGTAGTTATTCTACATGGGGTATTGTTGTGTGAGGACTTTTTATAGTGAGCACTAAACCATTGTAAGTTCAATATGTTGTCTCATATACCATATGCCTTTTGTGATAATAAGAAAACCCTGTGGCAGAGCAGTATCCAGTGGGCTTTTGACCTTAAAATGATATTCACTGATAATATTTCACCTATTTTACAGAAGTAGACGACAAAGTTAGAAGGAAACACTGAGGTACCCCATTATTGGTGTTAGCCAGCGCCTGTAGCATCTGCTGTACAAACTGCTGCTGCTGCTCTGTCACCGTGGTAACCTGAGGACCGTTTCCTGGTTGGCTATTCAGGACGGAGTCAGATGCGAGCTCGGGGGCAACATTAACACTTGCTCCAGGGTTTCCGAGGCCAGCCCTGCAAGAGGATATGCAGCTTTACTCAAGAAAAGTTTTACGATATTTTTAAAATGCAGATGTTTTGCCCAGAAACTAAACCATCAGAAATCTCCTCAGGGTTAGGTGTACTGTCTCATTTCACTCACACAGGTATGAGCGCGGGTGCCTCTACAGCCAGAGTCTGAAGGCCCTGCTGGATCTGTAGTAGAGCCTCCATGGCTTTGGGGTTCAACATGGCTGACAGTAGCTCCGGACTCTGCATCTACACGTAATTAACAATTAATAATGAAGATATTAATGATTAATGAAACACTGAGCAATTGAGTCTCCACAACAAAGTTACTATAGCAGATTAAATCTCACTGACAGCTCAATCTGAAAATGAGATTACTCATGTGTACAAACCCCATTAAAACAAACATTTAAACAAATGTTTTAAGGGGCAACATGGCAGAGCAGTAGAGAGTAATGGTGAATAGAATAAATAAACCTGTTGCAGGAAGAGAGGGAGCTGCTGTCTCATTTGCTGCTGCAACTGAGGATTTCCTGAGAACAAAGGGTGGCTCAGCAGCATCTGAAAGAGTCAGAAAACCAGAGCAGTGTGAGCTATAAGACTTGTCTGACTGAGGAGAGATTATGAGGACGTGTTAACAAGAGGAGGGGGATTGGAGCCTAATTCCAGACCTCTGAATAGAAGCCCCACATGATTTTTCAGCAATTCACTACCGGCTCTGCAGTTGCCTGGTGAAAATAAGTGATCTGATTGCTTGTCATGAGTTCCCTGTCATAAACTGTGTATGAGTCACCTGTGCAGCCAGGTCAGGGTTCTGGCTAAGACAGTTCAGAAGACTGCTGACGTACGGCCCAGACAGCAGGCCTTCCATCAGACCTGGACTGGCCATGATCTCCTCCAGCAGTGACTGCATGCCTGAGGCAAGAGAGAGGAGGCCACAGATAGAAAATGAAGCTGATTAAAATTGATGATCTTTTTTTGTGTGGGTAGGAAATGGCAGAGTACCTCAAAGGACCAAAAAGGGTCAAACTGAGAAATCCAGAGAAAGCATACACTATGATTGTAGGTTTTCCAGATTGATTTGATTTCCCCCACTGACTTTTGGGCATGAATTTCTACCTTTTCTCTTATTTACTTGCCTGCAGTAATAGTGCTCTGGGGGTTTGGATCAGCTGTGGGCGTAGCAGTTAGTTCTCTGAGAGGATCTGTGGACTGATTGGAGAAGGGCGGTGTCTGGTCTCTCTCTCCTTTAGGTGTCTGTTTATTCCCAGATGAGGCAGTCCCCACTGGGGGCGCTCCTGTCTGGCTCTACAAGGGAGAGCAGAAACAGAAGACTCAAACAGCAGGTTAAATACACAATGTTAATTCGACCTAATCTAAACAGATAACTCAGAGAAACATTATCTTCAGAGTTGTACCTGTGATAGTTTGAGACCATGTCCCTGTATTTTTGCTTCAGTATTCTGAAGGTTATCAGAGTCACCAGTGATGGTTTCAGAGTTGTCCTGCTCTGTTTGCAAATTGTCTAATGCTCTGTCTTCATTACGCAACACTTCCTCTATCATGTCAGGGTTCCTGATGAGCTCCAGCACCTGAAAATGGAACCAAGAGCAAGAAGACACTTAACATATGGGTGGGAGAAATGACTGAGTCAAGGAGGGAGCCACAGTGAAATGAAAAATGACCTTTTTTCCCTTCTACTTAATCCAAACATGCATATTTATAGCACTGTGCAATCCATTCATCCTCCACTTTACAGTTTGAAACAAATCTGTCCCTGAAAAAACACCCTCACACACACCCCTTTTTATCCCAAACAATACCTACCTGTGTGATGATGTCTGTGTTGTTAAGCATGTCTCCCACCTCTGGGTTTGTCTCTAGGAGCTCCTGGATTTGGGGATTTGACAGAATGAGCTGCCTGGTTATTTGGGGGGTGGAGGTGGAGAGGGTGCTCTGGACGAGGGGGCTACCCAGGACACGGCGCATCATCTCCGAGTCAGCCAACAGCTGCTTCTCCATCTGGCGCTGGAGTGCAGGGAAGAAGCCAGGCCCGTTGTTTGTTAGGCCAAGACTGTCCAGACCTTCCACTGTGGGGACAAGATCGGATCAAAAGAACAGGGGTATGTAAACGCACTGGAGTAGGATCTTATCACCCGACAGCAGAAGCAGTAAGCTCAGGTAGAGAGGACAGGAAAAATGAGGACTGGAAAATACTGTAACTGGAACACAAACAAAATACAAATGCGAGACATATGAGAAAAGATTGAAAATAATTGGAGGTGAGGGGAGCTCCTGTGTTCTGCAGTTCTTACCCAGGCAGAGGGGAGAGGTGGGAGATGGTGTAAGATTATCATGGTCGGGGTTGAGAACATCTGTAAGCTCTGATTGGACCGTCTCTGAGGCGGGATCACCGGTGGGTGCAGCAGATGGACGCTGAGGCCTGAGAAGGATGAACTGAACCTGAATCTAGAGTCCCAGCTCTGTTCTGTAAAAAAAACTGTATGCATGTATATAGAGTTTTATGCTTAAGTCAACAAACACTGACCAAAATGGGGCTGATGTGTGACTAACATATTTTAACTATAAGTACTGCATCGCAGTTGTACGCCTCTGCTGACCAGTCTAGTTGTAGTTAATTAGCATATGAATTCTTAAGGCAAAAAATGTGTTTTCTGCGGTCGTGGTAACCTTGACCTCTGACCTTTGACCACCAAAACCTAATCCATTCATCCCCATATCCAAGTGAATGTTTGTGCCAAATTTAAATAAATTCCCACAAGGCATTCCTGAGGTATCACGCTTGTATGGACAGACAACCTGAAAGCATAATACCTCTGTCCACAGCTGTCGCCAGCATGGAGGCTAAAGCTAGCTAGCTAACTAACTGCTGGAGTACTCCTTTAGTATTATCCTTTGGTATTATTTTTGAATGAGTTTTGTCTACCAATGACCTGTTCGGTGTCCATTTTAGTGCACTTTTAGAGTCTAAAAGTGATAAATCAACCAGTCCTGGGAGTTTCTACAGCTGACAGCTGTTATTGTGCTATCATCATGACAAACATGCTGTATATCCTTTAACTCTACAGTTCTACAGTATATATTGTGCTGCTCAGTGTCTCAGCAGATTATTTTAGTTGTGACCAAAGACTGTATCTTTGTTTTTTTCAGTGGTCTGTAAGTTATATTAGCTAAAAATAGCTGTTCTGGAAACATTGTTTATGTCTGAAACACTTTACTTTTATTGCAGCTGTGATGAAACAATGCAATAGACAGCTTTTACAAGAACAATATTTGAACATGTCTGTTCAAGAATTCAAACATATTTCCTATGATATCGATTGTAATATTGATCCTGTTAAAGCAGATATTGATATGTGCCACACTGTCCAACAGTGTTTTGTTATTAGCTGCTTCTCTGTGTTTAACATTCTTTCTTTTGATTATTTGTGTCACAGTTTGTGAAAATACCGTAATCATTTGGTTACATAGAAACTGTGTAGTAGTTACAGCTGAGTTAATTTATGCACAGAGAAAAAGGAAGAAATAACTCATAAAATCATTACACGGCTGTTTCTGGCCAAGATCTGAATGTATCATATTAAAACAGAGAAAGTCAGTGGTTTTCTGTTGTGACTCTTGTAGCTGGTAGAGGGCAGTAGATGTGCAGAAATTGTACTACATTCTTGTCCTCTTCTCTACATCCATGTCAACACAACAAATTCTGCAAAACATTTCAAATCCATAAAAGCAATGCATCAATGCTATATTTCTGTATGACACATTTCAAGGTTTTAAAGTCTTATGTGAAGCAAAGAGGTGAAAAGCTTTTAAAGAAGACACTTTCATTGTCACTAGTCCAGTGGTTCAAAGGGTTGGAGCAAGTCCTCCATCTTGGTGTTGGACTTAAGTCACAACCTCTAAACTTAAAAACAGTCATCTTTTTCTTGACCAGACATGCTTGACCTCCATTTCTTTGAGCTTTGACTCCTTCTGTAAGAAACTGGACTTAAAAACATCTCAAACATCACATCACAAGGATTGGATGCTTGATCTCAAAACATCAGAGTAGTCATCCTCCTCTTTGAGTCATTCTTTATGTAAGGCTGAAGGCCTCCATCTATAGGAAGCTTTTTCCACCCTGGTAGCTCTATTTTCTATACAAATCTTCAGATGTTCAGCAATGACTGTGCTCAATGTTCTCAGGACAAAATAGCAAAAATAATGCAACATTTGGAACACCGCCATGCTTGTCAATGTCACATCTCTCTTTTGTGTTATTTTGCATCAGTAAATTATGTCAATTTGCAGTAGGAATTTTATTTTCTAGGAAGTTAGCACCTAATTAAAGAATCGATCATTAGAGGTACCGAGACCTTTTTCAGCTGGTGTCATTTTAGTGATTGCCCTTAAAGTGTCCCAAGTCTTCTGGGGTTCATTGCAGAAAAGTTTTGTTTGAGAATCTAATGTCTCCTGCACACTGTTGGTTTTGGTGTTGCATGGGATTTGTTGACAATAAGAACCACAGTTACCGCTTCGTGGTTATGTGCTCCTAGACAGACAACCCGAATACATAATGCTTCTGGTCGTGGCAGTCGCCGGCGCGGAGGCATAAAAAGGCAGTCTATCCCTTTAAACTCACAGTCTGAGTGTTTCAGCACCAAGCCTACTATTTTTGTAGTCGGCACAGTAAACGTTCCTGCAAATATGTATTTATGAAGCTTTAGTGTGTCTGATTACCATGTAATGAGAACATATACTGAATATATATGCGTTTACCTTCGGATCATGCAGAGGCAGACTGACTCATTTTGCCCTTTAAGGTGACTCAGGATCTCTGATTCTTTGAGGACCCGGCCGGAATGGATCAGCACCAGCTGCTCTGCTGAGGATCCCAGGCGATCTGATAGACCCCATTTCAGCTGTTTCCACAGATACAATACACAATAAATACACAACGGCACTTTGCCAGCCCAAAATAACACAATAGCACTGATAACTTTGGAATATATTAATCATAATGCTCAGTTTATTATATGGAAATAGCTGCTTATCATATATTTATATATGATCAAACCATTTTACGCACTAAACTGCCAAACACGGGAGTGGGTGTTGTGGTCTCCTGACCTGTCTGACGGTGCAGTCTCCTCTAACGGTGAAGTCTTTGCTCTCTGAAAGACTTTTGACGGCAACGTGGATCATTTCTGTCCTCTGACATTCACCTGGTGCTCTCGGTTCATCTTTCCCCGCGCCTGACATCTCGGTCCTGTCTCCGGACTGACGATGGAGATGAGCGGACCTGGAGCGGATAGATGAGCGCACAGTCCCGGGGCGGAGGTGCGTATTTGTCTCGATGACTCGGCAGAAAGTTGTGTGGATGTGTGCCAGCTCTGACCCGACTGCGCAGGGAGGCGCACACTCAAATCTACACCTTTCTATTATGTAAGGGGAATTGTTGTTCCTCGTTACCGCTTTTAATTTACAGGTCTTTACACAGAAGCCTCTGCGAGCACTTAACATATCACCTCTCCATAGTTATGTAACCGGATTCAATTTAAAGGAATACGCCACAAAATTAATCAGCAATTCTAAGACTGCACTAGTTTATTTCACTCAGGGCCGGTTTCTAGGCAAATATATTTGAGGGGGCAGTCAGAAATGTGAAGGGAGCATCTTAGGTACACATCATGCTACAGCAGCAATTTTCTGGGGGCTGGGGGGCATGACAGTGTTTTCAACATGGAATTGGTTTACTAGCTATGTATCCAACCCCCAACCTGGAGAAGTGGGCTGCACTTTGTCAGCCATCTGCCCTATGACCTGTCCAGCTTGTATGTCCCATCTGAAGACTAGGCTTCTGCTGGAATAGGCACGCAAACCCCCTGGCCACGTTAGGGTGGCAATCCTTCAGGGGGGAAACTGAAAAGTAAAGATATAAAAAATAAAATAACATAAAAGGTCCTTCATCCGTTTTTTAACACCATAACATATAGTTTCTCGAAAGGATGAGCCTAATTCTCAACATTTGAACTTAACAGTAAGACCAATATCTGCATCATTGGCTCATTTTCATAGTGATCATAGACTGTATATAAAGATAGTGACAGTTAAATAAAAGAAAAACAAGTATATTTGAGATCCTTTAACCCACGATCAGAAGCAATAAAGCTGCTGTAACTAACTACAGTATACATATATGTTACAGGAGAATGTTCATTAGCTTGACTATTACTAACTGCATGTGGCTCGTGTCCAATTTGTCATAAAACAGTCACAAAAAAGATTTCAGATTTTGTGCACTGCTGTATGCCAGATCGCTTCTCTCCGTCATGTATTTAAAGACCAATCAGAGGCGGTTGCTAGGCGGAGCAGAATCATTGGAATCGGCCAATTAGCAATTAGTGTTAGCTGATGTATGTCGTCATTAGCCATGACATGCCTCGTCATTGGCCATGAGCTTGTGGGAGGAGCGCAGAGAGGCGGAGAAACAAAGTGGAAAACAGATTTAAACCAAGTTTGAGTCGTTGCTTCTGTTTGCTAGTGCTGTGAGAAAACGTTGTTACCGAAGAGGTCAGGATGGTAAAACAAACTCTGGAGCTGCTTTTTTTGTCGTTAATGAAGAGGTCAGGATGCTAAAACAAACTCTGGAGCTGCTTTTTTGTCGAACACGAGTGAAACTGGACGCTGAACACACCTGCGGCGTGAAGGTAAGGCAAAGTTAAGTTAGCGGCTAGCGTTAGCATTAACGTTATCGGAGAGCGATAGCATTAGCAATACCTTGTAATGATATCGTTTAATGCTATTATCAATCGTGTATATCGTGTGGGTAAGAGTGTGTTTGTGTTTCTGTGACTGAGACGTCCCTGACATGAGTTGTGGATGGTTAGTAGTCCATTTGTCTAGCTGGCTGTTTTACATCTACTTATGGTCAGCTTCTTTGTGGTTGTTTTGTATCGCGTGGTAGGCAGCATCACGCAAGAAAAGCAGAAGTGTATTAAGTAGGGAGTGTAGTAGACATAGGGCTACCTGTAGGGGGAACACAGGTAGTGACTGTGGTTCAAGTCGGGGGAATGAGGCAGGTGCACACCTTCTTCCATGCTGGCGTGCAGGAACAATGGGTAGGCCTTAGCATGTTGTCTTTTATGTTGTTAAAGTTGAATGAGAGTCTGCTAATTATTGTTTTTAGTGTTTCTATCTGTGGGTGGAAAGTGATCGGTCGTCGGTAGCAAAATAGATAGATCGGCGTCCCAGGTATTTTAAGTTTAATTTTAATATATTATCATTGTGTATTTTAGTGTTTGAGCAATAAAAGTGTATTTAAAAAATTTTAATATTCGTTTTCTTGCCGAGCAACTGTGGTCCATTAGCTGCTCTTGCCGTGGATTATTTTTGTTTGGTCAGTGGTTTTGTTTTGATTTTGTGTTTTTCTGTCGTGTCCGCCCTGGCAAGTGAGTCGGTATCGGACAAAAAGCGATGGGAAATGGCCTTGGGACGGACTAGTTTTCTTTTCTTTATATTTTACTATTTGTTTGTTTTGCTTCATAGTCATCTAGTCATCTGTAGTAGTGTATGTAGTTTTGAGTCTATTCATGGTCATTTAACGTTGCTTTGTGGCCATTTTGTGTTTCAGTGTGGCAGTTAAGCATCTCGTTGTCATCAGTTTGCGACTCAGTTTTTTGCCTCTTTGTTGTTTGTGTCTTTGTGACCTTGATCCCCTGTTGTGTATATTATTGATTAGACATTTGTTTGTGGTGACTTGAGACTTTATTGAGCTCCGGTTTGAGTTAAATACAAGCTTCATTTTAACTCCTCCACAAGTTTTAAGCCTCAAGAGTAAGTCACAATGTATGTGAAATGTATGTATGTAAAGTCATAATCTAGTAACATAATTAATTTATTCACCTCAAAATGTGATTCTAGTTCTAGTTTTACGTTTTCAGTGTTGTATTCTTCTACACTGTTCAAGTTTTGGAGGTGAACTATTCTTTATTAATTAGATTATTTGTTTTGTGTGTTGTACTTGTGTTTTCCAGGTTTACTCGTTCAGCTGCTGCAGCTTGGACAGAAACACCAGCTCTCACCTTACAAACCAAACAGGTATGTGTCCTAAAGATTTACCCAGTCTGAAAAATGTGTTGATGAGCTGAATTATTAATGATATGTTCAAATCCTTGGTATTTATTCAGTTTAGTATTGAATATAATATAATAAAAACTGTTGATGAGGAATTGGTCATAGTGTATTGATCATTTTACTTTGTATGTTTCTCTTTTTATTTCCTCCAGGTGTCTCCACTTAGTCCATGATCACAGAGTCTTCGTACAATGAAGAATTTCTTTAAAACCAGGACAGATGCCTCCAGGTAATGCACAAACAGTTTTACATCAACTGTCCAACACAGACTGACATCGAATAACATATCTTCTGTAACTGAGTCAAAGTCTTAATAGTTTGATTTGTCACAAAAAGACTTAACTCATTATTTAAGTTTATTTACATAGTTCATTAATGTGCAGTTCGAAGAAGAATTTAAACGTCAGCTCTCTCTCTCTGTCGGTCTCTTGCTCCCTCCCTGTCCCTTGGTCTTGCTCTCTCTCTCTGTCTCTTTCTGTCTCTCTCCTTCGCTCTCTTAAGCCTGGCACACTTTAAAATACAGATTTTCTGAACCTGATTTAGAAATTTGAAAGACCACACACGATGACAAATAATGTCAGATTTCAGTTTTGTTCTTATAGTGCATGATGTGCAGAGAGAAGACCAACACAGCACACCACACACTAACAGATTTGGCTCGATTATCTTTTGGTGTCTACCCCGCTTTACTCTTTCTCTCTCATTCTGTCCGTCTCCTTCCCTCGCTCTCTCTCTGTCTCCCCCTCTCTGTCTCTCGTTGGTACAGTAAATCATAAAAATGTGAATTTATTCAGTTCTCACTAGAAATTCCATCATTTTGCTCCATTTTGGCTTCTATCACCCAAATTTAGTATAAATTTTAACTGACTTTGGAGAAACAAACATTTCCATCTGCTGCTGAATATTTGAAGCTGGTGGAGTCAGTTATCCAGCAGCTTCTTCTGCCTTTGTGTATAAAGCAAATTTAACTCTAGTTCACACTCTGGGTTCTTTGTAGATTTAGTGTCTTTACTTCTCTAACTTTTGACAGTTTGAACAGTTTGAAGTTCAATACCCAGAAACACTCTGTGCTTTTATTTTTAAGTCACATCTTGATATAAATGCTTGTTGTGTTTTTCTCCACAGGATTCAATCTTCAACCATTAAATCACAGAGAGAAGAGACAGACGAAGACATTTCCAGAAGGTCAGTGTTAGTTCATTCTTTTCAGTCTCACTCGTCACAAAACTTTTGCACATCTCTGTGTGTGTGTGTATATATATAATTATTAAGTTAGTTTAAAACCTTAACATTTTTTTAAACTGAGTATCAAATCCATAAAAAGTTAACTACAAAACCTTAAGCAACAAGTCTAAAAACAAGTGTTAAGCCTTTAAAATATGAAACTTTATTCCAGACAATATTTAACAAATCACAGCAAAATATAATGACAGACATTTGACCACAAAGAAACACTTGTTCGAGCTGGTTAGGGTTAAAGTAGTTACGAGCACATTTTCCAAGGATGAACGTGTCTACTAAGCATCTTTGTGATCATTTAACTGCTTGTGATACAGTTATTAATTAAATAGTTGTATCATAAGCAGTTGAATGTTCTCACAGGTGTTGAATAAAGACAGTCTTTGGAAAATGTGCCCATGACTACATTACAGATAGTAGAGAAAAACAAAGTGTGGTCCCTTGAACAGGAAACCAACACTGTTAACAGCTGGTAGAGGTTTTTTATGTAATTAACAGCTTCATAACACTTTGTCTTTCATCCAATTCAGGTCTTCAGCTGCTGTCGTCTTCTCCTCCTGCAGAGACAAGAAAACGTGTTAATCACAGAAACCTATTTTTCCTTTCCTATACTGTCTTTATTCATTGTTGATACCTAATTACAGTGATATAAACTAACAAACTTTTTACAACTCAGTATCACATTTAGTGTGTTTTTGTAATTATTACAATCACAGTAATGACTAGAAATATTTTATATAGCCTTTCAAAACTAAGAACCTACTGTAATTATTACATAGTTATCTCTCAAATTTCACAGAGATAAACATGAACTATGTAATAAATACAGGAAAACTTAAAAAGGTAAATTAAAACTGAAATTTAAAACCTGTGAGACAGTTTTTACCTTTCCTAATATTTATTTTCAGAAATTATTCTACTGAAATTACTTTACTAAGGCTAAGTTAATAAATAATTTTACCAATATGATGTTAATAATTATTTAGCTAGGTTTATAAGTTATTACTCAATTGTTACAACATTTTTTAATGACAGAATACACATTTTGACTGTACTATGACATGACATTTTTATACTTTACTGTGGCGTTTTTTTTGTTTTCTTTCTTTTTTATTTACATTTTTGATGTCTTACTATAATGTGACATTTTTACTTCTATTACTATTACTTCTGCATTGCTTTTATAGTACAGATTGTTTTTACCGTTACCTCTGATATTTGATTACTTTTACCAGTACATATTACTTTTAAATTTATAGATAACTTTTACTGTTGCAAACTACTCCATCTTACTTCTGATATTGATAATTACTTTTACATTACTTCTATTAATACAGATTATTTATACATTATCTTTACACTGCATATTACTTCTGTTATTAAACTTTTCTGATATACTGAACATAAACAATTTACTGTCAGTGCTCTGTGTTGGACAATTTATGTAAAGCTGTTTGTGAATTACCTGGTGGCCTCTGTCCTGGTCTCAAAGAACTTCTTTATTGTACGAAAAATCTGTGATCACGGACAATGTCTCTGATTGTGGACAACTCATCCTCGGCAATGTCTCTTCGATCATGGACCATGTAGACAACGTCTCGGTGATGATGACGATGTCGTGGACAAAGTGGTTGACACCTGGAGAAACATACAAAGGACAGTGATCAATATACTACTACTATTCCTCAGTTTAACCATAAATATAACCATAAATATTCAACATTACAGCTGAACCTGAACATTTAACGAACATTAGAGGGCTGTGTCAGAAAATGAATAGTTGACTGTCATCATCTCCTGAATAACAACAAATATTTGTGAGAAAGTAAAATGATTATTAATTGTGTATCTACCTAACTAATCACTGAAGCAATAATGTATGTTACTGTGAACTGCACAACAATAAACACTATCAGTTAAGTACATTTTTGAATCCAAGATTTTAACTTGTGTTGTTTATTATACTTCAGTAAAATGTCTGATTATTTCTTCCACCACAGATGGGAACACAGAATCATCATTTCACATTTCAACCTTATTATTATTAATACATATTTATAATGACTTTGTTTAGTATTGTTCTCATTTAATGAATAACAACCAAATTTACAAAGTTCTTAACAGCAGCTTATGTGAAACATTTTAAGTAAATAAGTGTAGAACTGGTTATTATATACTTTAAAGATATCCTTAAAATCACCCTTTGCCCAACAGTTAAAAATTCATTAATTCATACAACTCACTACGTTTCTGTAGAATTGATATTGTTTTGTACAGTGTAGCACATACACATAATTAAGATTTCTGATCATGTACAATTAAGCTTAAGATATTTTTCAATCCCATTTTGACGGATCCTTAATCTGAGACAGAAAATTAAGCAGTTGTTGGTTCAGATGTATTTGATATTGTTTGGTAAGAAGGTGGGGAGAGCTAGTTAATTTTTCCACAGACAAAACATTGACAACTATTCTGATACATACTTTTTAAAACCAAAAATGCCAATATTTGCTTCAAGACAAAGGGTTGAGGGGTGAGAATTGTATATTTTCTTTGTAAATACTGTTGATTAAGCAAACCAAGACATACAGTGGTGTAAAAAAGTTTTCGGACAACCTTAAAATTTTACACAATCTCAAATATTATCATGAAATATTTGGGGAAAAATCTTTTTTGTGTTTCAAAAAATGTGGCTGCATTAGACAGACACAAACAAATGATATTTTTTTGTTTGTTTACAAGAAAAACTAACAAAACTAAATTCTTGACAGTTTCAATATATCAGTTCTCAATATTGTTGGTATCAAAGTCAACAAATAACAGAATGTGTTCAAAACTGAACAAAAAATAAATAAACCATCACATCATCAAATTAATATTTAGTAGTCCTGCCATTAGCACGCAGTAGAGCTCTAATCCTGACTGGCATGTTCCCCATGAGCCTTTCACACCGTTGAGGGGTAATCTTGTCCCATTCTTCTTGAATTACTGCTTTTATTTCTCCTAAATTCTTTGGTTTATACTTTGAAACAGACCTTTTGATAATCCACCACAGATTTTCAATGTGGCTCATGTCCAGGGATTGAGCTGGCCACTAAGACCTGGATACAGTGCTCCTGCAGCCAAGTTCTACTGGCCGTGGATGTGTGGCGAGGGGCATTATCTTGTTGAAACATCCAGTTTTGACCTCAACGGAACAGTGCACGTGTAGAAGGGAGCATATGTGGGTTTCGAGAATGGCACAATACTTGGCAGAGTTCAATGTGCCATCACAGACAGTGAGATGACCAACACCAGCAGCACTCATGCATCCCCAAACCATGGTACTGTCTCCACCATGCTTGACAGTAGGTACTGTATATGCTGGAGATAATGCTTCGCCTGGCCTTCTGCGTACCCTCACAGGAGGAGGATAAAGCTGGAAACTGGACTCATCTGACCACAGAATCTTCTTCCAATTCCTGGCTGTCCACTTCTTGTGTGCTTGGGCCCAACAACGCCGGGCTAACCTCTGTCTCTCATTGATCAGGGGCTTCTTGACAGCCCTGTAGGACCTTAAGCCATGATCTAAAAGTCGGCCACGTACAGTGTGGGTGGAACACTGGACACCAATTTGGTTTGACCACTGCTGCCTGCTGCAAGTTCCTGTGATGTCATTCGGCGGTTTTCCCTGCACATGCGGATCAGGATGCGGTCATTTCTTGCTGAAGAAACCCTTGGACGCCCAGATCTTGGTTTATCTTGCAAGTTGTTGGTTCGTCTGTATTTCTGCAGTGTATCCAACTGCTGAAGGACTGCATCTGCACTTCCTGGCTATCTGGTGGCAGCTGTACCCTTCCTGGCTGAGAATCTGTATCTTCAGGCATGTTTCCTGCATTAGGTTCCTTGTTTTAACCATTTTTGTCTCTAAAGAACTTTCAAATGTGCTGGCTTCATATAGACACGAAGCACGGCAACAAAAATTGTGTCTTTTAATAAAAAGCATGACCTTCATTAGTGGATCGCTGGTACCAAAATGACCCCCAATACTCAACATTTCTCATGTATTTTTATGGAGCCTATCAATTTTAAGTTTTTAATGGCTTTTTAGGATTTGTTTAGTATTTTGGCTGTGACTGTACTAAAAGAAATTGCACCTTAAGACCTAAGAGTAATTCTTAATGCAATATTTCACAAATGCATGGGGTGTCCGAAAACTTTTTTCCACCACTGTATGAAAATCTTTCACCTTGAGCTCTGAGCAATTACAGTTAGTACTTTTTTTCTGATTTAATAGACACAATTAATCAGTTCTTATTATATTCAGGACTACACTCATTAAATACCAAGGTTTGAGCTGGGATTACTCACACTAAACGAAAAAAAAAAAAAAAACCAAAAAAAAAAAAAAAAACCGAAAGCGACTGGTGACATCAATAATTCAGCTCATCAAGACATATTTTTCAGACTGGGTAAATGTTTCAGATACATACCTGTTGGTCTGTAAGGTGATGTTGGTGTCTCTGTCCAAGCTGCAGCAGATGAACAAGTAGACCTGGAAAACACAAATACAACATTTGAAACACTAATTAACTAATACAAAGTAGTAATGGAACCCACTCAAACCCACACAGTGTAGAAGAGTAAAAACTAAACATTATGCCTTGACGATTACAAATAAAACTTGACTGACTGAAAAAACCCTGAAAGCATAATTTTGACTTTAAAAGCTCACATTTTTGTGTAATGATTGAACTGTAATATCAGCTCATACATTGTGGAGGGGCACAGAGTCAAAATGTAGTTTTCAAGCCTCAAGCCACACCAAACTGTGCTCAATTCAAGCATCAAGTCCAAACAAACACTATCCAAACAAATCACTAGGGGTGGGACGAGATATCGTGCCAGGAGATCTCGCGATTAAAACGAGGTGGTATTTCTCGTCAGGTGAAAAGCTGTTTCACGAGACAGTATCCAGCTGCAACTAGCATGAGCATAACCGATAAAATCATGGTGCATTCTAATTGTACTTAAAAGTCGGAATTTCCGAGTTCCTAGTCAACTGGAACACCCCGTGAAGTCGGATTTCCAACCCGGAAAGTCGGAGAAAACCCACCAACCCCGATGGCTGCAACTCACATCAATAGCAGTGCAATAGCAATTCTGTTAAATTAGTTTCACATTAAGTCAGTCATACACATAGTACTGTTCAGCTGTTCATCTGTGGACAGATATCAACTAGTGTTGCTAACAATAGCTAGCCCGAGATAGGTTTGAATCGGTTCACGTTCAGGGTTTAGCGTTACGTTTTTTGTAAACAGTTAAATTTGAACGGCTTTTACAGACCGTCAAGTGTTTGCATTAAAATATAATACAACTGTGGTGTTCTTCAGGTGGAGTGCAGATTTGTTTTGAACGTGTGAAAGGTCAAAAGATGTCATTACAAGAGAAGGCTAATGCTAACGCTCGCCGTTAGCTAGTTCGCTTCTTAGCCTTACCTTTGTGCTGCAGGTGCATTCAGCGTCCAGCCTCACTCGTGTTCGACAAAAAAGCAGCTCTAAAGCTTGTTTTAGCATCCAGGCTGGCTCAGTAATTAACTTTTATTCGGTAATGAACTTTTCTCACAGTACTGACAAACCGACGCAACCGTTCAAACGTTGAGTTTAAATCTGTTTTCCAACTTCCGTTTCTCCGCCTCTCTGCGCTCCTCCCACAAGCTCCTCGTCTTTCCTATAGGCAATATTTTCTAAACAATATCCGGTATAATCTGTTAGGGTATAAATCCAGTCCCCGTAGATCAGATGGCTGTGCTGTCTGTTAACCGAAGTGTAGAGGAACAACTGAGGGTGTAAGGTAAAATCAGAATATTGTGGATTCATTATAACATGCTACATGTTTAAATGAAAATGTATATATCACTTTCTTTATGCCCCACACAGGAGCACACTCTACAGAGGCCTCCATGGGGATCTCCCTGATATTTTCCGTCCATCCATCCAAATTTGAACGTGCTACCAATGAACAAAGTTTGTGCACCACATGGCATCAGCTTAGGAGGCTTAGGCTGAACTGCCTTACACTTCAGAGAGATCTGCCAAATCAGAGGAGACTCTGAGGAAGGTCTGGCTGAGTGGGTACTGAAAGGGACCCATCACACAGCAGCGATGAAGAGGGGGCTTGACATGGAGGCAGATGTCATCTGGGAGTATTGCCAGACGGGTCAACCACTACCCCTGTGGATTTCACCCCGATGCCCCTTGGCTGAGGGCATATCCAGATGGGTTGATCTTTGACCCTTCAGAGTCATGTTAGCTTGGTCTGATTGAAATGAAGTGCCCAAAAGTTAAGAGCTATGTTGATTGCCCTTATCTTAAGATGAAATCAGGTTAATTTGAACTAAAACATACATATGCCTACTACTGGCAAGTGCAGGGGCAGATGCTAATAACTGGCATGAACTGATATGATTTTGTCATCTCAGCTGAAGAAGACATGCTAATTCAAAGAATATACAGAGACAGTGATGTGCTGGAGGTGATCAGAGAGAAAGAAGAAAGGTTTTATTTCTATGTCTACATGCAGAAAGGTCTGTAATGTTTCAATATTGAGATATCCAATCTGATGTTGTTTTTCACCTGTAAATATAAAGGTGTATGAAATGTGTATTAATATGTAAATTTAAGTAAATGAAAAGTTAGTAAGTAAATTAATGTTATGACCATGATTGTGATAATTTTATTATTTATTAACTTCTAATCACTATTCAATTGAAGTTCGAATGAAACACACATATTCAAAAAATGAATTATAACAAAAGACAATTTACTAATTAAAAGTGGTAAGGAATTCATAAGAAAATTTTATGATGAACACCACGAAACAAAGGAATGAATCTGAACACATCACTTAATATGTTTATATGTAAAAAGGGATAACTGCTAATTTTGAACACAAGGTAATGTTTTTGGATGTAAATAATTGATTGAATTGGTGCAGTACTGATCAAGAACAGTGAACCCAGACTCTGCAAACAGCTCCTGCAGTGTAAACAAAAATTGCACACATCCACAACAAAATGTAAACTCAAATTTTGTGACACCACAATATAAACGATAGAGCATGATACGAAACAACAGGCGTTATTATTTCCATCCGATAAATATTGTCATATCGCACAGCCATAGTTGGAGCCCTAGTTAGTTGCAGTCCTAGCCACAGTATCAAATTTCATATCTCTATTTCTTAACCAGAAGTCCATTTTGGTAATTTGAGAGGAGACATGCAACTGTGAATATCTGATTTATGCTCCCTGAGATGGAGAGAGGGATGATGGTATCAAAGAGTTTATTCTCTTTGACTCTTCTCATCATCCTCTCCACATGGACCCTCAAACGGGCAATGGACTGCGTCTTCAGGACATCCACCTCTGGCATCTGGGTCCTCTTGGAGAGGAAGGCAGGATGATGAACACGCCCAGGTACAAGGTCATCCACCAAGAATCCCTTGTCAACCATTACGGCCATGTCGGGTGTTAAGAGTGATGTAATCCCTGACCGACGAAACACCTCCTTGTCACTCATGGAACCCTCAAAGAGTGCTGACACAAAAGTCAGGGCTCCGTGAGGGGACATGCCCACCACGGCCTTGAATGTGCAGTGGGACTTGTAAGTCGAGAAAACTTCACTCTGAAGGAGCAGGGATGAAGGTGTTTGACACCTTAGCTCTGTGCAGTCAAGGATAACGTGTGTGTCACTGTAGATGCCATCAAATTCAGATGGAAGCTTGACCTTCACAGCAGCAGGAGACATCCATATACAGACAGAGCCCAGGAGGCTGTAGAGGAAGTTGGCCCAGGTGACAATTATTCGGCTGACTGTTGCCTGGTGGATGTTAAATCTATGGCCAAGTTCCCTCTGGGTACATCCAGTGGACACGTAGGTAAGAAAAAGGAAGAGCTCATCTATTGGCAGCAGTTTCTGGAGGGAAAAGTGTTAAATAAGTTTTAATAGTTCAAAAGAATCCTTTTCATGATTTGTACTTTGTGTGTGTGGTGGTACTTACAGTTGGTCTGGTTAAAGGGCTTTCAGTTGTTGCGCTAGTGGCATAGTTTTTCTTTGCTTTGGTCACCCTTAGCATTTGGGTTGTTGCTGCCTCAATCAGGTTCCAAAATGCCATCAGATGATTGTATGATGGGAATCTATGTATAAATACATAAACACATACATTGTGGTTCAAACTCAAGCATATAATAAAGAAACTATAGGGAAAAAAACACATAATACACTAAAACAGATTCAGTAGATTGAGGATGTTTACAGGAATTATAGAGTCACCATATAAAGGCCAGAGAGAGCATATTCATTACTTAACACAATCAGTTAGGCGAGATGTTAATTCTACAACTATTATTAGCTTAATTGGTGTGTAAAATATTTACTTTACCTGGTGTAAAACCGGATGTCTTCTGGCGAGGAAGCAAACCGCTGGAGTCCAAATGAGCTGTGAAGACGGTAAGTCTGGAGTTGCTGTCTCGGTGCCTCGATTTCTTTCAACATATCTTCATACTGCTCCCGGTCCACACACACAGTAGGGCTGGCCTTGCAGTCATGGTCCACGACCATCGGGACGGGTGGATCGCAGTGCTCAAGATCCTCCTCGGCATCCGAGCCGGGTTCCGGACTTGATGGTCGAGGTCGGCGCTCCCAAAGGCTGGTCTGTATTTTGTTGTTTTCAAAGTTATTCCACTCGAACAACGATGGGACGGCGCTTGCTGCTAGTACCCGTCTACCTTTAGCAGTACAGAGTATTTCGTGGTCTTCGAAATGTCGGCTGCATACCTTCGTATGTTTTGTCACCGAAAACCCTGTCCTTTTAATTTTGTTTAGCCACTGCACCCGAAGGCTAGTGTTTTTAGGGAAGCAGTGGAAGCTCAAACTGCTGTTATATCGGCTGGAAGCTGAGCAAAGTGGCACACAACAGTGTTCATTAGAGCCACCTACACCCCTTTGTAGCTTGAAAGAATCGCGTACATTAAACTTCTTTTTCCGTGCTACATTCATCTTGCTGTTTGCAGGAGTAAACCGGAAACTAGTGTGCCGGTACGCGGCGAAACTGGAATTCCGTCACTACGCTTGTGCATCGACAACCGCCCCCTCTTGCCCCTGCGTATAGCGAGCGCCGATTTCACTTCAAAAAGAAGACGACATCCTTTATGCCTCATAAAAATTACTGTCAAAACATCTCTGTGGATACAAAAGTCAAATAATACAACGTCTATTCTCTCTGCATTTTTTTTGTCACGATACTGCAGAAGCTGTTGGAGCCAGGGCTGAACTTTTACATGAGATACTGATACTGATTTTACTGGAATATTTTCTTTGTTCTCTTTGTTTTGCTCTTTGTAATGCTTTTTAATAATTTTTTTCACATTGTTAGAAATGGTTTCACCGCTAAATTCTAATGATTTTATCGTTTCTTTTAATTTGCTGCCTCGTGTTAAGCAGTTTGTTAACTCAGGCTCTTTATAAATAAAGTTTAGTGTTATTTTTATTATCATCACTATTGCTCTTATTTGTTATTGTTTGTGGTGCCAGAAAATTGCAGACGGCTGCACTATACCCACACAGAGACACAGCCTGGGCTTGTAGTTGCATTTAGAATTCCAGACAGTTTTTATTTATTTATTTTAATAATATACACAAAAAACCATGAAAAATTTTGCTCACTGAAAAAGTATTTTTATTTACTTAACAGTGAGAAAAACAAACATACAGAATCGTAAATTTCACATCTATCACTTTTGGCATTAAAACCCACAGGAAAAGATCAGGCACACAGCCAACAGTACTGGAGATGCAGTGGCACGCTTATGCCTGCAGAGGGCAACACTGTGTGTCAAGCTACAGTTTGAACACAATCTTTAAACTTAGTCAATCATTTCAAAACCTTCTTTAATTCAAAAGTGTAATTGTTCAGTTGTGTAATACATCCTGGAGTGTGTTCTCTCTCTGTGTGTGTGTGTGTGTGTGTGTGTGTAATCAAGGGGGCATGCATTATATGCAGACATGGAGCCCAAGCTGAAAAAAAAAAGGAAATAAGGAAAGAAAACCCTGATTATGATCAGTAGTGTTTTTCTTCATTTGTTCATTTGTTTATTTAATTGTTCTAGTAATGTCATTTTTCCTTTTGGAACCTTCATAGATCCACCTCTGAGCCTTTTTTCCCTTTCTTGTTTCCCTGCCAACCAGAGAAGCAGAGAAAGTACAGCATTATTTTTAAGTACGAGAAAGTTTTTACTGAAGCCTGTTTTTTTTATTGACCTAATTCAAGTTAAAAGGTCAATAAAAATACAACGGAAAAATCATTAATACAGAAATAAAAGGACAGTGAAATTCTTCTGTGTAAGTAGAAAGTGGGTTAAAATTGTCTGAACTGAACTGATACTAGGCTTACGTCTTCTTTATCACTGTACTTCTGTGCTGTGGCTTACTTACACTGCAACTTTTCTCACTTCACCTGATCTACTGGCTTCTTTTTCTCTGGTCTATAGAGAAGGAAAGAAGGAGCATGCATGCAACCCATGTACACACATTTCCACACTAATCTGAGGTAACCACGAAAATGACAAAATGAGTGATTATTTGTTCTCTCACCTGATGTTTCGGCTGTTCTGCCTGCAGACCTTTGACTTTAGATCTTTCTTGTTCAAGGGCACCGTGTAGTAATGTTACCTGAGACAAAAAGAAAGAAAAAAAGACATTATTAAAATTCACATAAATGAACAAATATCTGACATACACACAATCTTTACCTCACTTTAACACACCTGTGATGACAGTTCTTCTTTTATATGTAGTAGCTCTTCTACCTGTAGAAGGATTTCTGCTTTATCTTTCACTGAAGGAAAGACATTAGAAACATCAGAAAACAGACACATCATATTAATTCTTCATTAGGAAAGGAAAGAAGGAAAAAGAAGGAGGGCTATCCAGTGTAATTTTGGCAATGTTCAACTCACTCTCTCCTTGTTGGAGCATCTTAAGCAGCTGGGCATTTCTTGCTTTCACCTCTTTGTACTTCACCTGCAGAGTTGAGAAGAAAGACATTTTTTGTTGCTTTTAAAAAGTTTACAGTTTTTGCCACAACAGAAAAGCAAGGAGAAGTAGGTTGTGCCACAGGTGTGGTTTAAGAAGTTTGTTCTTTTTTTAACTCTGGAAACTAATCATTACTGGACTTCATTGTAACCAACAAGAATTCAAGCTGACCACAGCCTCCATGATGTGAGAGAGATTAAACTACACAGTTTTAAGCTGCATTTCAAGGGAGGAAAGTTAAGAGGACATTTACAGAAAGCTGTCCCTAGTCAGTCTCCCTGCGGCAAAAACTCAGCTGTTCTGTCCTTGGAGAATTCTTTCTCGCCACCTTATCTCACTCCTCACTCCTCACTCCTCCTTACACACTCCCATACTCACATGTACTGTTTATTTTTCCTCTGAAGACCGCAGTGATTGTTCTGGTGCACTGCACTCTTCCTGCTGCTGTGCTGATAGAATTAGCTCAAGTAAATCATCACTGCCTGAATTATTACTTTCCTCAGCAATGTCACTTTACAGCAAAGATCCAGCCAATTAAAAGGACAATAGCGTACAGTAGTATGATTATTGGTAGAGCTGTAAGTACTGTGTGCACTGTAACTTCCTGCTGAGAGAAGTTTGTCTACATGGATGTTTTTCTGCACTTTTCTGTCAGTTTAAAATATTTCTAGGAAAGAAAGGTAAAATATGAAGCAGTGCACAGTGAGCTTGTTAAATGAAAAGCTGCAGGCGACAGCAGCACACTACAGTTAACAGAGGAGCACCTGTTCCACAACTGGCAAATGGGTGAAATTATTATAGAGTAATAGAATGAGTGAGTAACTGCTTGTTACTGCTGACCTCCCACTGTGAGATTGTCTTCTTTAGCTTATCGATTTCCTGGTCTTTCTTCTCCAGCTCGTACTTCAGCTGCTCTGCCCGGGGGTCCTGAATAAAAGAGATAAAAGAAATAAAAGAGAAAAGAGCAAGTCAGGATAAATTTATACTTCCCACTAACTCAGCCAAGTCAGGAAAACAAACTTCACTTAGGGGATGTTGCATTTACTCAAATGCAGGAAAATGTGCACACAGACAGCTGAAAGGACAGAGTTTTGCTCATGTTAAAAACCTGAGGCCTGATAAACACAGACAGCTAGATGTGTATTTTGTTGTGCAGGTCTGTTTGTCTATGTCCACTCACTGGTTCATGTTCTGTGGACGTGTTGACCTCTTGTCCCTGGCTGTTTGTGTACTGCTCACGTCTTTTCTCCCGTTGGATGATCCGAGTGACGTCATCTTCCAGTTTATTAAAAAAACGCTCCTCTTGCCCGATTCCTAGTGCCAGATTAGCTGCTCTGGCATCCTGAATGGGAATGTGGTCAATGTTTCAACAGTAGTGTGCCACATCACACATGGTATTAAGTCCCAAATAAAACTTGGTACATATTCTTTATAGGTAATTAGAACTGTTACTGTATATTTATACAGTGCAGTCTTGCTCACCTCTTTCTCTTGTTTCTTATTCGTTTGTTCTGCAGAGAGATATAACTATTATTTATAGTTTTTTCAGTCCTAAAGAGAGTACAGTTTTACGTTGTGTTCTGAGAACCTTGTTTAATGGCTTTTCTCTCTCTCTCACCTGTACTGCCTTCTGCCTGGAAGTCCTGCAGCGAAACTGTCTTTTTGTCTTTTGTCTGCTGATTCTTCTTTTTGTCCTTCTTCCCTCCGCCCTCTTTTCCTCCTCGTGATTTTGGCGATGTGCTTGTGTTGTTCTGTTGGATGAAAACAGATCATTTGAATTAAGCTCAAGTTTTAACTAAAAGGTGTTTGGCTTAAAATTATGAATGACTAAAAACTACATTGAATATGACTTTAGATTTAAATGAATTCAACTTCCATTTCATTCTAGACATTAATTTTATGGTTAAAGTGACGACTTTCAGCTTCAAAGGGAGCGTGTTCATATCCATGCTGGGTGAACAGTGTACAATTTGGTAGTTAATTTTTTCCCCCGTCTGTGTCTGCGTATAAAAAGGATTACTATGTCTTCATGGTTCATCTGATGTAGACACAAAAACCACCAAATTAAAGTCAGAATTTTTACACTACAGTCACTGCTCCACTTCAACCCTAATGGCAATAAGCAATGTACCTGTTTCTGTTGTTCGTACTCCAGTTTACTTAGAATCAAGGCCTTTTCCAAGTCTGCCTCATATAGTTCAGTAGTTATCTAAGGGGAGGAAAACGGATGAGTAAGAACACAAACATATATAGTGTGTATGACCTTTTAGAAATGACATTATATCTGGGTAAGGACAACATACTGAATTTCATGAACCTGTTCTTTTCTAATGTCTGTAACGAGCACCCTTACTCCCTCCAACAACTTTTCAGTAGAAACAGGAAAGGTGACAAGTTTAGTAAATACATTTAAAAATCAATCAATCTGTTAAAAGAGTATCCTGCTGCTGGCTCATACTGTTGCACACACTCCTGTACTGCTGATGTCTGAACAGCTCTATTCAAAAGAGCTGGAAGTACAGCTGATTCCAAAAGGGCACATCAGTGGTGTTATGGTTATCCTCACTGGCTTGCACATTTGTTAAGGGAGTAGTTACTCTCTCTTACCTGCTCATCCCTCTGCTTCCACTGCTGCCACCCCTCTGAAGGTATGTTGTGGTCCCCTGATGCAGGGCTGAGAAGTTCGCTGGCTATTCCTGACAATGTCATACAGGGAGGCGGAGCACAAGACTTCTGAGGAATCTTCTTGAAGGCCAGGTTACGTAACTGATAGAAATAGAGATAAAAACTTTATTCAAACTCTGATCTAATATGACCATTATTGCTCTATTATATATATATATATTATACTATGTTCTGTTGTTGGCTTTAGAAGCAGACAGCATGTGTGTGCATAAACAGTAGCAGTTTTGCATGTTAAAGGGCCTTCTACTCTACTGGTCAGTTTTTATCACTTTGTTCCTCCCCTCTGGAACAAACTATCTGATGACCTGAGCTCTGTCACAACCGTATCCACACTCAAAGGCACACCACTGGCTTTTCTTTTTTTCCCAGGCTTTTGATTATAAACTCCATGTATTTGTCTGTGGTTTCTATCTGTAAGGTTGATGTGGTTTCCTTGCTGTCTTAGAGTGGGTCTTTACATATTCATTTTAGTAGGGCTGCAACCTAAACTAAATTTCAGTGTCAGGAAATCAATGAATGATTTGGTCAATAAAATGTCAAAAAATAATGAAATAATTCCCTTTAAATTTTCCTTGACTCCAAGATGACCTCTTTGAATGCCTTATTTTTCAAACAGTCCAAAATGCAAAAAACATTTAGATTACAATGATATAAAACAAAGAACAGCAGCAAATCTCACACTAGAAAAGTTGAAACCATTATTAGACCTCAGTTTCTGCAGGGTTCACCAAGTTATATTTACAACTTTGTAAGACCTTATTAAGACCATAGACCATGTGCACTAATAACCAAATTAACTGCTTTTAACACGTTCCAAGACCTGTAAACACCCTGTTGACATTTTTGCTTGGAAAAGCAGACTTGCAGATTACTTTTCTGTCAATCAGCTAATCTATTAATCAACTTATAGACTATCAGCTCTACATTTTAATGCATTTGATTATCTGAGTGAAAAAAGATGCATACATCTCTTCACATTATTATGAACAAAAATGATGCTTCTTTTTCTCAGATAAAAATATTATGGGTATATGAGCCATTGCTTTGGGTGAGTACACAATTTTTAGCCATCATTTTGTGATGTGTCTAGTTGGTTACATTCTCAAGTTGAGTTAATGCACAACACCTGTACTAAACAGCTGAGAGAAAAACAAAACAAAGCTTGCTGCTGTTTGCCTGACACCACCCCTCTGCAGTTTCATTTCAAGTGAAGTGAAACAACAGAGGAGCACAACATCATTATCAATGCCTGTCACAAACCGGGTGTAATGTCATGTAATATGCAGGATAATAACACAGATAAGTGCAGTGTGAAGCAGGGGTTCATGAGATGCTCCTGCCCTAACAGTCAGTCACCTCATTTGCCTCACTCTGCTGCTGTTCCTTCTTCTTCTTTTTCTTGTCTTTCTTCTTCTCGTTGCCCTGACCCGCTTTCCCTCCGACCCCTCCTGCCTTTCCTTGTCGGGGCTTCCCAGATGAGTCCCGTCCGCTTTTGGTGGTGGTCTTCCCCGGCTCGGAGGTGTCGGAGTCGGAATCCGAGTCTATCTGCAGCAGGGCGAAGCGGGAGGCGGTGGTGGGGACCGTGATCATTGCAGACGATGCCATTGCGAAAAGGAAACTGACAATAAAAGACAAAAAGATTCATTGAGGATAACTCGAAGCAGGACATTAAACAACGAGTTAGCTTCTAGTGGCAACCTTTATTCAAATAAAAACACCACCATATGTCACCCAACAGCTTTATTTGAAGCAACAAATTGTATTGTTAGTAAAAAGACATAAAGCTGATAATTGTAAAGTGTTTTTGAAGTGTACTGATGCGAACAGTTTCGTGACAGACGCAGCTAGCATTACATAGCTGCAAGTTAACCTAGCTAACCTAAGTATAGAAGGCTTAGCCGATTTGTTAGCTTCAAAAGAAGTACAAAAGTAACGACGCATGGCATTCAAAAACACATTAGTGGGTTGACGTTGATATTCTGTCTTTAATACACTGGCTGACTTGTGCTGTAAAGGCAGTACTCACGAGAAAAGTTGCTAGAAAATACTTTCACCTGTTCGTGAGTGGCACTCTCGGTTACCGTTGGTTTGCTACCAGCGATTGTCTGAGTACAGCTGCCCGGTGGTGCCAAAAAGGATAAAGGCTGGGGCTTCGATTTGTGTTGCCAGATTTGACTGACAAACAGTGAGCCCAATCAGACTCTAGAACCCGCCCTGCCATGGATTCAGTGAGTTACACTATGGGCTACACCTTAATCCCCGTTTATAGGTTGTATTTGTTTATACTTTGGAAAAATAAGCACGCCGAATTTGCTGTTGGTAGTTCCTGATTGCTATGCACCATCAGATTTACATACAACTATCAATAAGTCACTTTGATATTGTAGACAACTTTAAAACGTGATGATTCTTAGGCAAGTTCTGCAGTCATAAGCAGCGTCTTTTTTATGATTTCTAAGCCATTATTTGCGATGAACATCATATATATATATATATATATATATATATATATATATATATATATGATATCCCTAGAAAGTGCAAGTCACACTGAATCTAAAATATTTGTATGATGTTGATAAACGGTCTAAACAACAATAACCAACTTGCTTATTTATGAGACGACGACATGCCCACTTCATTTCAGTTTGAAAACATCTGAGTTTCAAAATCCTACTTTAGTAAAAGAACGGCAGTTTTATTATCAAAACTGTACTGTACTGATGTACAGCTGTATATAAAGCATCAAAAACAAAAACACACTGTAGAGATATTATTATAATGACATTATTAGACTGTTTATACTGTAAGCAACATTTTACCATTGTAGCTGTTAAAGTTAAAGTTAAAAAATCAAGTGCATAAAGTAACACACATTACTGATGTAGTGCAGTCAACATACTGTATCCACTGGCCATTTTAAGTGCTACACAGTGCTGAAAATTAAAGGTGAAAAAGCAGTTCTCCTCTCAAGGCTCTACAGCATTCCAGAACACAGAAATAATATCAGACAGTGTATTCAGTCAGAAAGATTTGTAACATTACAAAGATAGCCTTTAGAACTTGTTTTATGTCTTTATCTAGGACAAAAGCTTGAAATGTACAATCCCCAAATTCAGGGGAACAAAATTTGGAATGTGCAGTGCTGTGTTTTAGTGTGGCAAAAGCTGAGACAAAAAGCTATACTCACAAAGTGAGACATTCTGCTCTATTTTCTAGTGTACAAACGCAGACAAGTTATTGGAAATTCTCTCTATATGTGCCATTTATTAGACTCACTCTGTTGTCATGACAACACTGGCATTTCTTTGTGTTTGTGAGTACTCCACAGCATACAGCATAGGCAGGATCTGGGAAATATGTGACAAGAGACTGAACTGATTCACTGTAAAGACATTTGAACATCAACCACATTCCAGTCCATCTAAAAGACACTCTCTTCTCTTCAGGTTATAAACTCTGCAGTGTCTCATGGTTTCACTATTCTGTGGTATTACAAGGACAATGTTGACTTTATACAGAAAAATTAGAACAATAACTGTTCAACAAAAACTCATTCTTCTCATCCTTAAGTATATTGTGAATATGGGCATGCATTAAATACAGAATTTTTTTTTTTTTTTTTTCATTCTGGGAGGCAGTTTAATGCGCTTGTGGGCACTTCTCACTGACCCAAAAGCCCCACAGAGTCCTTAAAGTAAGTATTTTCCAACAAGCCATACAGGAACATTTTCACAAGATACTTAAGATGAGAGGAACAGTGCTCATTCATATTCAATGAGTTTTATCATTGGTTATTCATGACACACATTCTCCTTTGCTCACCACCACCCAAATGGAATCTGTTGTATATATTACTACTCTCAAGTGACTTGTAAAAACTATGATATACATAAAGCCACTGAACAGATGTGTAAATGGTGCAACATCATCTGTCACTGTGTCTGGCCACTTCTATAGAATCCTCTAGTATTGACTCTGTGCTGGTATCCACTATAGACTGTCGCCTCCTTGTGGCAGAACCAGAGACCTGCAGGTCAGCTGGAGAGATCTGTCTCAGCTCTCTGCGACACAAACGGACTGGTGTCATCTCTGAACTTTCCCCACAGTGACCAGCCCCTCGTTCATTCCTCCCCTGGGACTGTGTGCGTATCTGATTGTATTCCAGCATTCTGGTCTTTTTGTGTGCTTGAAGGTCAGAGGATGAGGAGAGACAGGGGGTTTGGTGTGCATGCTTCTTCATGTGAGAATGGCTCTGTGTGTTTTGGTCTGCTTGCTCAGCATGTATCTTCGTGTATGTTGGTGCAATATGTGTCCTTGTTTGTACCTCTTCAGTGTGCGTCTGGGATTTGTTTGTGCTTGTGTCTATCTGAATATTGTGTGTCTCTGTGTTATCCTGTTTGTGTGAGGGCTGATCATCAGGGTGTAGGGCACCACTGAAAAGCTCTCTGAGTTTCTTTTTGAGCTGCCGACTGGAGCTTTTGTAGAAAAACAGTTCTTTCTCCAGATGCTGCAGTCTGTCCTGGATTGCCTCCTGTGGCTCTCCTGATCCACCCTCTAAACATACACATACACAGGCACAAGCGCACACAGAGACAAAAGCAAAGTAGCTATATAAATATTACAGAGAGGGATAGGACAACATAAACTCACTTTTTGCCCAGTTTGACCTAATTTCCTCACCTTGAAGCCTCTGCAGGAGTAGCTGGATGTTGTTCTGGTGATCTCGGTGCTGCTGGGTGAGCCTGCGGTTTGCATCCAGAGCCAGGCGCTGCATGGCGGCCTCCATCTCCCTCAGCACCACCTCTTGCTCTGCAGCCTGGAGCTCCAGCTCTTCACAGCGCAAACGGAAATGGCGCTCTGCCTCACGAAGACAAACAACCTGGAGGGGGTGATAAAGGCGGGAAGGAGCCAAGAGAATAGTGGAGAGAAACACATATTATTACACAATGTAATTACAAAGATACTGCCTGAATCTTGTAGCTTTGTTTACTCTGACACCTGCAGAGAAAAAAACAAGGACAGAGCAAAACAGGTGGGAGGGAGTTTACCATGGTGTAATAGTATAACATGGTGCAAACAAACCTCCTGGAGAGAAGTTGATACAGTTTATAATGAAGGGTGGAGAGGGAAGCAGAGAGAGGGTGGAGGTATAATTTAATTGGCACTGAAAAAAAAAAATCCTGCTGCATTTCTGACTCAACTTTGAGTCAAGCGCATCACCTGGAGAGAAGGTAAATAACAGAGGAAGAGAAAAGGAGAAACATAAACACAAAAAGCTGGAACAGAAAAAGAAGATGTCAGCATCGAGTTTCTGTCTGACCATGGTAGAATCAATTTTTTACAAATTAAAAAAAAGTTTTTAGCCAAGCACAGACACCAGGCACATATGGAATTTACTTTTAAATAGGAAATAATAGAAAAATGAAAACAAAGTAAAGGAAGCATGTTGGCTTTGTATGTAGAGCTAAATGTTGCATATATCCTTATGTGTTTGTGCATTCTATCTTACCTTGTTGAAATATTTAACGAGCAGCTCCGAAGCCTCAGGAGGTGAGAGCTTCTTCAGCTTCCTGATGACATCACACAGTTGGGCGAGTTCAGTGTTTTGGGATTGATATGAAGAGGGGTCTGTGACTGACAGCTTCTTCTGTTTGTCCTGGATGAAGCGGTTTTTAAACTCTAGAGCTGCATCTAGAGCTTCGATAGCTTCCTCCAGCTGAAGCAGGGAATGCTCCTCCTAAAACCACATGCACAATGACATCTAGTTTAGTTTTAGTTTACTAAAACCTATGAAATCCATAAATAATATCAGGTGTCAATTCTCCTTCTTCCCGACCTCCATGGTAAGAACTCTGTTTTCCTTCAGCTGTGCGTCCAGAGTGTCTCTCCTCTTTTTAAGCATGTCTCTCTCCTTCTCTAGTTCCTCTACAGTGACTCCTCCAGTCCGCCTTGCATTGCTGCTGCTCTGCAGGTGCTCCTCCACAGACTCCAACCGCATTGACACACGCAGCAGGTCCTGACTCAGAGCCTGAAACATGAGTGATAAAAAAAACTTGAACATACAGACATGTAACAAGATTAACTAAATCATAACAAAAACATATATACAGGCTGACCTGACTGGAGCGCAGCATCTTAATCTCCAGTTTGTTTTTCTGTTGCAGACAGGCCTCTCTGCGCAGGACCACCTCCTCTCTCCTCCTCAGCTCCTCCTCCAGCTCCTGCAGCTCCACTCTCTTCTGAAGCACCCGCTCCTCCTCCTGCTCCAGCCAACTGCTGTCACACAGCTACAGGGATCAAAAGAAACAGGGTCAAAATGTTTTTTCCTGGGGAGAAAAAGCAAAACAAACTTTTTAACAATTTATACTGCTTCTGTATTTGACAAACAATGGTTTACCTGTTCCTCTGACTCTTCCTGGTGATTGCTTTCGCACACAGTCAAATCTCCTGCTCTTTGCTCCTATAAAAAAAGTTTACTCTTTACTCAAGAGCCATTAATAATTTACCCATGCTGTGTCAGCTGTTACATTTTTGAAGTTTTGTGGAGTTAAACCAAAGTTACATATCAATTTAAACTAAAGAGGTAGGCGTAAAAGATCAATGGCAAAAAGTAGCACCAAAGTAGAGCCATCAACAAAAGTTATTAACAATATCTTATGAAGAGTAGATACACTATTGCCCATTCAGCAGAGCTGACACATAGCTTCACACAACTTTTCCCATTACACCATGTAGACAACATGTTTGATCTTAATGGGCTTCTTTGTTCAAATCTGTACAACTGACCCCATTCTGGGTAAGTTCTTTGTTGTTGTCAGTGGTCTGTCTCTGCTGCCTGAGGCTGGTCTCAAGCTGTGCCCTCTGCAGTCTCATGTGCTGAAGGCTGCGATACACCTCTGCTCGGACCTGCCGGCTCTGCATGGAAAGTCTTGCCAACATGCCAGCTTCTCTGCCATCTCCTCTGTGGCTGCTATGTCTGTCCACTACTTCGATCTCCTTGTCTGTCAAGGCAAGACAAAAACACACATTTATTGATACAAGTAATGTTCACAATTAGAGATGACACATATAAATGAGTTGTCAGAGGATTGAAAGTATCATGTTTCACTGGTGGTGTGCAGCTGTTGCCTGGAGTTTCAGAACAAAAAATAAGTAGTTAAATAAGAATTTTCCTGCCCATGGTAAACAGTACATGATTCTGATCAGGCTCTGAAGACACTTCAAACCTGTATTTTCTCCATTTCTGCTCTGTCATTGAGACCTTGGCTCAAAGGGATAAGACATCTATCTGCAACAGTAGTTGCTCTGAGAAAAAAATGGCATCATTTGCAGATCTATTCAGTGGCTTTAAACATAAAACAATTATCAGACTAAACTTTAATTTGTTTTTTTTTTTAAATGACGTGATTGATTATGAAATCATCACTATAGACTGGTGGTGTAGGTACTGCTACTGTATCATCAAAGTAACACTTTGTCTTTCTCTCTGTCACTGTTGTCATCCATGAACTCCTAAATTCCCTCAGAAGAAGCTCCTGGAGGTTGCAGCATGTTCTCATAAGTACTTCAGGAATGTTTTCACTAACCTTGGCTAACACAAAATTCCTCACACATGCTCTGATATTTCTATTGTTCTTGACTTAGTGTGACATTCTGAGAAAAACTACAAACCAACAGACGCAGGAATACAATACACAGTATTTAATTATATAAACACACCAGTTTTGTCAAGCTCCTTGATGAGCTCCTCTTCCATGCGCATGTTGACTGACAGATCTTGGATCCTTCTCTGAGTAACACTGGCTCTGAGTCTGGCTTTCCTCATGTGGCTTTGATTGCCATGGTTTTCCTTGTTCCCTGTGAAGAAATAGCAACTGACAATATAAAAAGGAAACAACATCTCGGATATAAAACAACTCTTTGGAATATCATTGAAGAGAACTGAGATAGGAAACCTTGCCCCCCAATATAAAGGGACGAGGACAAAAAAAACTGTTACACGTTAAGTATACCTGTGGCTCGCTGAGGCTGTTTTATTGATGGATTCCCATTAGATGTTTGGTCGAGTCCGATGTTTTTCTCTTTCAGAGCTGATTTCTTCTCCCTGTTGGTCCATGTTCTGTTTAAAGAACGCCTGGAGTAACATCACAGTATTTCATAGGGCAGATAATTGCAGATTAAGTCATTGCTGTGAGAAAAGCAGACTTTCTGAATGAAAGATTATTGATATGTTGATATGTGTGAAACTCAAGCACGTTTTGTATTTCAGTGGTACACAGCACTCCTGCAGGACACATGGGAAAGGGTTGTAGGGAAAAACTCAAATATTTAGATCCTAGCATCACTCATTAATGGTCAATCACGTCGACTACTTTCATCATCTTTAAAAGCAGTGTGCTCCCTGCCACGTGTCCACAATGCACCCTTGGGTGTCATATCTCTTATATGTCCTGTCCAAGAATTTACATTGCATAAATTAAGAGGGAACACCAAGTTATTTTTAACCAGTCTGAGGCACACAAGAGCACAGATACTGGTGCGGTTATTTTCTAAATGAATTTTGTAACACCTTGGTTGCAGAAAGTTGAATTAATTAACTACATGTGTTTGTCACGTACAATGCATTGCACTTAAATGCAGGACTTAAATTAGAAGCTTCAAATGGAAAGATTATTATTATCAAAATGACCGCAATTAACATTATTTAAGCTGTCATTTTAAAAATAGGTGTAATATTCAGGGGTTGTGTGATTTGTGAGAGGTTAACTGAGGTCTACCAGCTCAAGTGACTACGGCACTGTTGACCTTATCTGGGCAGGCAGGTGGCTGACAGTGCAAACTGCAGTCATCTTTGACACAAAAATTGTAGTGTGTCATTGGACTGCCACAGACACACCTCCCTCAGTGCCTGTCTTCCCATGTTGGTGCATGGACAGTCATTGCTATACAAAGCCAGAGCAGGTGAGGAATATCATCTTGGTAAAAGAGATGAATTTAATTAATAATTGAGTGACTCTTTTTTTCATGAAACATTTTTGCTGCAGCACGTAAACAGAGACTGTGACTCAGAGGGCATTGACTACAATTGTATTTGTTGTGGTGAATCACTGGTGGTTTGACAAAGAAAGAACCAGTCTCACCTAAATGCCATTTTGCTCACACAGTTGTTATCCTCCTCCTCCTTCTCTTGACCCCTGTCTTTGCTCTCTGCCTGTTGTTTTATGAATGGACAATACACCTCATCCTTTTCCTCAAGCTCAGCCAGAAGGAGATGGCCTCGCATCTTAAAGGCTGCCATCACCCTCTCCAGTGAATAAGCTGGGGGACTGGAGTGAATCTACAAACACACATGCATTCAGACAGAAATATACGCAGCCATGAACAACAGAGTGTGTGGATGCACATATGAACCTATGCAGCATCACTGTTAAGTACTTATGACAATCAAAGTCACAAGCAAAAAGTCAAGTGTGTCTGGTACAACGGTTACACACACAGAACAAAAGGGTGCAGCTACCTACCCTCCTGGGAGGCCCGGGTCCACAGCTGTGTCTGATCAGAGGGACACTGTGAGGCCTCTTGCCTGAGTTCCCTGAAGCCACTGCTTCCACTGCTGCCCCTGAGGGTGCACCCCGAAAGGTCATGAGGTCGCTGCGAAGACGATCAATCAGAATCTGCTGCTCCACCAGTTGTTCAGTCTGAAAACATTCACACACAAGCACACATCCAAATAATGGAAAACCAGCAGATCTGTCATTAAATTTGAGGATAGTTTTGAAGTTTTATTTGCAGATAACCTCTAAACTTGAATGCAGTGTCCTTTTCTACTGTACTACAGAGCTGCATGCAAAACTGTTCATCTCCTCACCTGTATACGATTACGCTCCTTTTCTTCCTCTAAGGCTTGGAGGTGAGTTTTGCTCTCTTGAAGAAGTTTGTCAACATCTTTTTGTACCTGTCTCAGTTCTGCATCTTTCTGCTCCAACAGCTGCTCATCTATGTTGAGAGCTTCCTAAGGGTAAGACAGAAAGATAGGAATTTTTTGCTGAGTCATTGTATTCACCTTGATTGATTTGATTTTTATAAGTGGTCCAGAAGCCCTTCTTTAATTTCAAGTCAGAACAACTTTATGTGTCTTACTGATCCAGTGCATCTGTTGCTTTTGTTCAAATGATCTCATCTCAGACTCTCAGGGATTAAAGGATGTCACAGTGGAAATTCTGACTTGTCATGACGGAAAAACACAGCTGTAACATTAACAATGGTTCAATTCCATTTAGTGTGCACCAGAAAGCCAGCATAAACAGTACCAGGGTCCTGATGTGGCTACATGGGATGCAGACATTACTATTGTTATTAGTCACATCTGTGCTTTTCATGTTCTGGACAGTAATATTGGTTGGCTGGACTCTTCATTTGGTGAGCTACAACATTTTCACTATACAGCACTGTGACTGGCACTGATCTTTAAAAGGTATGAGATGAATTATATGACAGGCTGATGACAGTGATTAATTAGCAGTCTGTGTCCTGTCTGTCTTAATCCATACATTAACATACATTTTGCTCTGAACAAAAGCAAAATCCATTACATGCATTCACTGCATATTTTTTCTGAATGTCTTGAATGAATTATGAACCAGCTCCAATCCACTCTTTAATAAAACAAACATTTGTGGGCTTCAATGGTGATCTGATGTTTCTATTTTACTTTTTCTCATTACCTGGCATTTGTTGAGCTCTTCTCTGAGCTTTAACATTGTACAATGGTTGGGCTTTTCTCCATCCCCCTCTGAACAGTCCTTATCATCAATTTGAAGTGCGTTATTGACAGCTGTCAGCCTCTCCTGCCAGTCCTGAAGTCGCAGCCTAAAAGACTGACTCGGAGAGAGGCCTGATATATCTGCAAGCAGAACTGCAGCTTCCTGTGCCAGGAGGCGGTACTGTGATGGTTCCTCTCGGCTCATCTTCTGATCGGGCTCAGATATCTTCATCTGACTGGACTCCCCCTCTCCTGCTCTTCCACCTGTCCTTTCCCTTTGCATCTCCATCTCTTTCTCCTTCTCTTTCAGTAGCTCTCTCAGCGTCTGTACTTCATACTCCAGTTCCCCTAGACGAGCCTCGCCGGGGTCCCAGGCCGTAGAGCATGATTTAACCTCTGTTTGTGTTGCTCCGGGACGGTTGCGAATGTGACGGGCCTTAGATGCAAACTGCAGGACGCTCAGAGTCTCAGCTACACTGTGGTGAGAGGGGCTCACACATGCCACCATCAGCGTATGGGCGGTACCTCCCAGTGCATCACGGAGGAGACGGGTGATTTTGGCATCACGGTACGGTATGTGTGCGCTGTTGCAGTTGTTACCGCGGCGATTTCGAGCCGGGTCAGACAGGGCACGGATAACATTGCCCAGTGCAAGCAGGCCCGTGTTGATATGAACAGACTCTTTGAGCCGTGTCCCGGTGTTGCCAGTTTTTCCAGCACGTTCCGAGCCTGCTAGGTCAACCAGACAGAGTTTGGAGGAGCGGACCGACTTTAAGGAAGACTTGTTGTTTTGGCAACACTGGATGAGCTGAAGGGTGAGGATGGTGTGAGAGCGACTGGAGTGCTCATTCATCCCTGTGGTGCAGGTGTGGCGCAGAGCATTACCCGTCTCTAGAATGTTGAGCAGCTCCTCTGCTGAGGTGACGACCACCTCTTTGGCTCCCACCACAACTGAAAACATAATACAAGTCCTTTTGGTTTTTAGGAAATTCCATGAGGTCATTTCCTTGCATGCAATCTATGTGAAACATGTAAAAATCAATTCATTTTTGTGAAAATTTTCTGACATTCCAAAGGTCTTTTTCATCACCTGTGTTTCCCTTTTCATCCTCTCTGATGTGAAGCTCTTTGTGAACGGTGTGCAGCTCCAGCAGGTCTCGCAGCTCCTCCCTGTACAGCTCCATATATGAGACCCGCACTGTGGCCTCCACACCATCACTGTGCTTCTCCTTCTCCCCCAGCAATGAGAACACATCCTGGGCCACACGGTCAATAATTCCTCCATCTTCATCTGAGAGAGGTTTTAGTATAAAGAGACACATAGTAATAACATACAAAGACCAGAGAGTGAAACATTAGAAGAGACATTCTGGGTCAAATTTCAAGTATATCTGTGGAGTATAACAATGGGTAAACAACAAACTGCAGGTCAGAAAAGCTTGCTTTGAACTCATGATTTCTGCAGGTTCACCAAGTTAAATCCAAAATGTTTCAAGACATTTTTAAAACCTCAATTAAACACCTGTTTTAAGATAATAATTGCCAAAGTATTAAAGATGCCAATAAAAAAACAGTAAGGGTTGATTAACCAATCAAAGAGTAACTAGTTACTTTAAGGTCAGCGATCTGGACCAATAGTACTGGACATTTCACTGCAAGGTTTTGCAAAAATCTCCAATCGTCAGAAAAACTTTCTGTTTCCTGCTCCTAAACTCCACCAGCTAAAATCCTTGGGTGCCAGCTTGAAAATGTGTAAACAGCACATACTTTCAAACCTGCAAAGATCACCTTGAACATACAAGATGCTGTGATACTCCAGTTGTTCTCATCTTAAACGACTGGTTTCAATAATACATTTTCATCCACTATAAATAAACTCATAATCCTTATTTCCCAATCCCTTCTGAATCCTTCAGAGTAAAAAAATAAATAAAAAAATTGTGGATGAAAACAGCCACCTGTGCTCTGTACAACTCACCCAGACTCCCCCCTCCGAGTGTGTATGTCTTCCCTGACCCTGTTTGTCCGTAACAGAAGACGGTCGCATTGTATCCGTCGACCAGGGACTCCACCAGCGGCTGGACGCAGGACTCGTACACCTCATCCTGGCTGGCTGTCGGTCCAAACGCGTGGTCGAAGGAGAAGAGTCGGTCCGAGCCGAGCATCACCTCTGCGGAGCCCGGCACCATCCGCACACACACCTGGTGGTTGTGGAGGACTTCTTTGGGAAGCAGGGGCCGGATACGGACCGCCACCCGGACAAACACCTCGCTCATGACGGTAAAATGTAGTTACCGAAAACGACTAACTCTTACAGACTTATCGCAATGGAGTTTCACTTTCATCCCAGCACCCCGCAGCTGGGGTGTGGTGAAACTTCTTATTTGAGCCCTTCAACTTGTCGGTGATCTACATTTTACTAAAACAAACCGTCTGGTTTCGGCCTTGCGTGTTTAACTACAGTCGTCGTCGTTTGGTGTGCAGTTGTCGTTGTTAACTTTGTCCACTCTCCCGTTTGTTGTCGCTTCTCGGTTGCCCGGGAAACCGCCGCCGCGATGCCGCAGCAGCCGAGGAAAGCAGGAGAAGCATCCAAGAGTCTTTAACGATGGCGGACAGAGTGGTACGTGAAGGCAACAGCGCCATCTGAGTGAGCCAGCCTGAGTCAGCTGAGTGAGCTACGTCTACTTCTCGTGTCTTTTTTAAAACTTAAAATGAAACCTGTAATCATTCACTGTTCATAAGATCCACTCATAATGGGCTTCTACTGCAAAGCTAATATGGGGCTGTGTGTTAAGCAGTTAAAAAAATCAAGCGGAATATATTTCAAAGTTTCAGTCTTTTTAGTTTGAAATGTTCCCGCACAACACAAGCAGGGACATTTTTACTAAAAAGCTTGATTTGTCTTGACTCAGATTGCTGAATCCTCTTAAAAACGTAAGATAAACTGTGGAGTATATTGTATGTATGGATGACCACTCAGAACACCCGTATTAAAAGTTATAAGTTAAACTGGATTTACTGCATAAACCTCTTGAAAAGTGTGATATTTTTTTTTTAGGAGTTGCCCTACAGATATCCTGTTTTCCAGTATTCAGTTGATGATGTGGAAATATGATCAACAGACTGAATATATTGCAACACTCCTGTAAAAGAAGTAAGATCCTGCATCTAACCAAAATATTTTATTTTTGTTGCAGCGAGAAGTTTGTTGGAAAACTTTCCATCTCATCAACAGTAAACATGTTAATGGACTGTAAATGGACAAAGGTGCTACTTCCCACACACAGACAAACAAGCTACATTAAAGCTTCACACCTGTTTCCATTAGAGCTAGAGAGAGGCCCATTTGTACATATATTTGGCACAAGGACATGCTTGGCTTTATCCCAGGGAAAGGCACCGGTGCCAAGTCTGCACACTGAGAAGTGCAGCCTACTGTATGTAATGCTGCCAGCCGGCTCGTCAATAGTAAATACAGCGTGTGTGGTGTATGGGAATGTGGGCCATCTCTTTGTGGTGCTGCTTGGCGTAAGGCCACAGGTAGAAGTCGATGATTGCAGAGTTGACGTTGCAGGTCTGTCCGTCTCTCTCCCGCACCAGCTTGTAAAGTCGGTCTTTGATCAGCTCCACAGACCAGATTGAGCAACCTCGGATCTCGACCTCTCTCCTGTCCCCTGAACACAGCAGCTCGCCTAAAATGAAGCGGGAGACAAACGTATAACACACAGAGTGATTATATCATACTTTTAAAAATGATTCATTTCTTTATGCGCACACACATTCCTGTCTCACCATTCTTCAGCGTCTGCATCAGTGTGTCAGAGTATCGTATTGCTCCGAGGTAGACGAGAGCCTGTGGGACCCTGTAGTCTGCGAACATGGTAAGCCAGTCCATGTTAATGATGTCTCCCTCTTCTCTGGCCGCCATGACACCCCAGAAATCTGCCACCAGGATCTGGGCTCGTTTGTAGAATGAGATTCTCTTCCCCTGAAACAAACAGGACACTGCACATTATACTCTGCTTATACTGTGTGTGCTGTTTGTTCAAACGCCTGTTTATTTGTTCCTAAGCTATTGCTTGACAGATGTTCTTAAATAAGGACAATATACTGGCAATAATACATGTACACAGAGTATAATTTGCTCCTTCACTGACTGTATAATATGAAGAGAGCATTAGAAATCTTGCCACACTGTCTTTGGCCAGGAGATGGAACTCTAACATCACAATTTATCTTAAGTTTTCCAAATGCATATATTTATCTCAGATCACATACATGTCTTACAGGTTTTCAATTCAATGTGTCTACACAACTGTACAGTACATTTATTGTACATACAATGAATTCAAGAAAAAAGCTGAAATAAGCAATGGCTTCTTTTCCAAATGTTTTGAAAGTTACAATTTGTCTGTTTGTAAATCAACACCTATGCAACCAGAAGTTATGATTATTTTAGTAACTGATGCAGAAAAACTCAACAACAAGACAAAATTCTAGAAAAGGCCCACTATACACAGACTCTAACCTCATACGTAGCTTCGTCCCTGTAGGAAGGGATCTTCTCCACAACGAGCTCCACCATCTTCCGGGCATCGTTCCCGGCTTGGCTGATAAAACTGCGGAAGCTTCCGCCGTGTTCCAGCAGTACGCGGCCGCCTTCAGTCAGCACCTTGTTAGACGGATTCAGTTCAAATTTGACAACGGTGAAGAGTAGGAGGTTAAGCTGCATACTTTCACTTTCCACTTAACATAAAGGAAATACAGCTGAGGTAATAATGTAATTCTGAAATACAGTAATTTAATGAGCTATAATATCAGTTTTCTTAGTTAATGTTAAAATACCTTCAAAAATGTAAATAAAGGATTTAATCTGTAAGGGGAAATGTTATTTAAGGTTAAAGTTTCGTGCAAAGAAAGATAAAAACACACGTGTACAGCTGCCATATGAATACAACATAAGACAATATGTCAGACACTTTATGTACCGTGCAGGAACGTAACAGCACATTAGTTTTCAATTCAATGTACCTTTTATGTTCAGTCTATTGATTAGAGAGATGAGAAGATACATCCTGTTTTTCTAACCACATCTATTTGTCTCCCAGTTGAAAAGAACTGCTTTAGGTTTGTGCTATAGAAGGCAGTCTGAACGGGTTCAGTGCAGTTTTAAACAGACAGAGGAAATGCAAGGCACAACCTAAGCATTCCTCTTCATCTCTGTACTGAAGATGTATCAAACTGTGACACCAAAGTAACATTACTGATGTGACCTGTGGATTAAGTGCATCATTACATCCCTAGTATCATGGCGGCAGGACATTAACAGGATAATGTTAGAACCTGGTGGCGCTCCTGAAGCATCGGCATGGGTGTTTCATTGTCTGATCGAAGGACATGACCCAACTCCTCCACACTCATCTGAGAGAAGTACTTGGGATCAGTGATGGGTATACCTGTGGAGTGAAGAGAAGAGAAGCAGCTACACAGACGATACTTTAGACAGGAACAACTGGAGAGAAAGAGAAAAAGCACTCTCAAGGCTACTAACTTATGAAGTTATAGCATGCTATAACAACAGGAACATAACTCCACAGTAGCCATTTCTAACAACAAGCTCAAAAGAAATAATTTGTTCTGATCTCATGCTGTCAGCCCTTGAGATTCACACTCTGGAGCAAAGCTACCTGAGCTTTTCTGAGAGAATCTCTTGTAATTATAAAGGCCACAGCGACCACACATTGAGAGCACTATTCCATATGAGACATAATTGATTCATATCCGGAGTCATTCACGCTAATTATGAATGATGCACAAGCGCATGCAGAGCTACAAGCAATTTCCCAGCAGTCCAAGTTCAAGTAAAGGGCGCATACACAATAATTGGCAAGAGCAGTGCAAAACAAAAGCATGCAGAACACAGAACGAAAGACATCAAAAAGAGGCTTGAATATACATCTTTTTCTCCAGAGAGAAAGCTTCTAGCAAAAAGGATAAATCAATCTATGAAAAAGGCAACGATGTCATGTATGTCTCTCAGAGCAAGGCTGTGCCTTTTCTTCACGACTGTGACATTTCTATCACCCAGGCTATCTTTTATTGGGTACAATCGAGTTTATTTTCTGTGCAATTTGGATGAAATGCTGCTCAACAAATGTAAGTAACAGCTGTGATGTATCACCTCAAATTTGCACTTGGAAAAGGAGGTCAGATGTGAGGCTGCTAAATCAAGGTATTATTAAACAAAACAATTTTTAGCTGCAAAATTTAAACAGTTGCCCCTTCAAAGGAGAGTGTAATTTAAAAGTAGCCTGTGTTTTCTAAGGGGTTAACCTCATTAAAATGCTGGTGTGATATCCTTTTAAACCAGCAGAAAGCTGAACTCTGGTGTCCACACATCATTTATTTAGTGACATACTGTACATGCTCTCACCTTCATCCATGGCCCTCATGATGGCAGCACACAGTGTCATGTAACCTGTGTACGTCGTCCCTTTGTAGGTCACCTCACACTGTTGAGTTTCTTTCTCTGGCCAAAAGGAGAAGTTCATGGTGTCTACCACAAAAACCCAGTTCAAGGCCTGCAGTATTGAAAGACACACATTAGAACGCAGTTAATGTACTGGTGCTCATTAATAATTATCTTTGAGGAATGAATTATTTTTTTTCCATCATTCAGCTTTTGCTGAATAAAAGCCACGAAACATCCAAAGACCTTCTCTAATTTGATTTTAAATCACCTTTTTGACCAGTAAATATAGACAGTTACAAAATGCCATTTTTTATTTAATCATTGGTGAATCTGATGATTATTTTACATTTAAATTTCATAAAATGGTCACACATTTCCTAGAGCACTGTTGTCCAGCCAGCAGTCTAAAACCCAAAGATACTTATAAGTTTATAATGATACAAAAAACAGAAAAACACCAAATCCTCACACGTTTGAGAGAATATAATGATCAGATTCTTGATAAACAACTTGAAAGATTTACTGATTATCTAAACAGCTGCTCATAGATTTTCCTACTGACTGACTAATCAAATGACTCATTGTTTGAGCTATTTTCAACTGTCATAAGCAACAATTATTCATCTCTACAAAATGTCAAAAATGTAGCCATACAGACTAAGCTGGACAATGAACAAATCAGAAACTTGTCCAGATTTGCAGATATGAGTAATTCATTCATGCATCTTTCTAGGATTTTTGTGGTCCCTCTCCATGTGTGAGCACTGAGGATCATTTCACCCGTCACCCCCCACTACTGATTATTAGTGCAATATTGCTGTTGCCTTCTTTTCACTGAACACAAATATCCGTGTAGGATGTTGGTCACAACTTATGTATAATGTGAGGTAATTATATTGTGCTCTGGGTGGCCCCAGCTGTTGACAAACTCCCCTGGTCAGATGTGGGCACTGGGGCCAATGGATTTGCCGTCTTCCAGCCACTGGCAGTCAGGCTGTCACTGTGTCGGAGGATGTAGAGCATCTCTGCCACCTTCTGCACTCCTTCCTCCTCCACAAACACATCCCGACTCCGCTCCGCTATGAACTGGCCAGACTCGCGAGGAAGCAGAGCCGTTTCCATGATGGATACTGTGTGGAGCAGAAAGACAACGGAAGAATTACACGTAGGAAACAAGCATGGATAGATATGAGTACATTACCCAGTGGTGCCTGGATAAGTCTATGGTTATAACTATGAATATAATCTTGTTTAAACACATTCATGTTTGTAAAAAACACCTGGAGTAGAGTAGTCCTAGTCAGACATTCAGACTTCAGGGTCAGCTGCTATGAGCACACATGGGTGGGTGTAGGGGGAGTGTGAATGCCAGTGCCCTTTTCATACTGAATATCTTACATACATCTCTAGGGAAGTGCCATTTTAAAGATTATCTCCTGCTTTATTAGATTATTCACAATGAAAAGATCAAATGAAGAATGGGAGATGTTTAGAAGCAAGAACATTTCTTTTTTGAAAAGAATATTTAGCATGACTTTACAACTTAACTCAGGGACATAGCTAACATGGATTTCCAGAAGTAGAGAGTAACTAAGTACATGTACTAATGGACTGTACTTAAGTACAGTTCTGTTTGTACTTTACTTGAGTATCCTAATTTTATGCTGGTTCCTACTTTTACTCCACTACATTTCAGAGGGAAGCAGTGTATTTTTTTATTCCACTATATTTGTTCATCGGCTATAGCTACTTTTTTTACTGATAATACTTACATACTTTTACCTGAATGCAGTTTTAAATGGAAGACTTTTATTTGTAATGGAGTATTTTCTTCATAGTAAACTGCTAATTTTACTTAAGGATCTCAATACTTCTTCCACCACTGTAAATCTCCACAGTGTTGGTGGAGATACATGTCCATGCTGCTTTCCAAACTCCTTCCACAGTGAAAACTGTTTCCTCCTCTATCTACCTGAGGTGTCCAATGGTTGTGTATTAATGATGTCTTCTCCATCAGACTGATAATAGGACACTGTGACGCACAAACATAGCGGCCTACTGAATGAAATTCATTTTCATTGCTCTTTACAGTGCTGAGTCACAGGATTCACTCTCCACCCTGAGAGAAAAATGATAAAAGAGTTCCGTTGTTTGTTTGTTTTTGGGTTTTTTTTGGGGGGGGTGGGCTTATTTTCTCTGGAAAGAGCAGCATTGTCTGTGGATAGGTTAGTAGCTCAATTATATAACGTCATTACGTTTCATTGATAAAGTAGACGAGCAAAGTGCATGTAAGACCTGAGTGTCGCCAGTAATGCGAACACTGCTCAGCTTCGACACCGTGAGTCAACAACGCAGGTTTTTAGACACGAACTTCCTGTTCGGCGGCCTCTTCCTTATGTACTCATTATGCGAACTAATGCTTACCTGAACTTACCGAGGACTGCAGGCAAAACACTAAGCAAAAACCCGTGCTGCGCCGTATTTCCACTACCTGGTTTCTAGCTGTTGACCAATCAGAGCGTCCGCTGTGGACTCATCACAGGCCGATGGACCAATCACAAAACGCCAGGAGAGGAAACCCGAAAGACAATATCCGTTGTAAATAAACAAAAGTAATTATTAATCAAATATTTTAAAAAAAATGTGTTGTGCATTATATAAACGAACCGAAATGGCATAATGCGGCGTCATAAATGCGTCTAGCGTGTCTGGATTAATCTCATAGGGGGAGAACCAAAGCCCCCATTAACATGGCTGCTTCATCATCTAAAAACCCACTGATACCAGCCTCTCTATTAATATATCCCACGTTTGTGGTGTTGACATATTAAATGTATTACCTTGGCCTATGAGCATTTTCACTATTTTCTGACATTTTATTTACTGGGGAAATCAATCAATTTTTATGGAAAAATAATTATCAGATGCACAAATATTGAAAATAATTGTTGGTTGCAGTCATACAGTTCTCCTGTAATGGAACAATGCTACTTTTACTAAGGTTTTCTGCATGTTAATTACTTGACAGAGACAAAACGGAAGTAATTTGAAACAACTCATCTACAACAAACGGGCTTGATGTAAATTACAGTTACAGCTAGATTTAGACAGTGTTCCTCCATGAGTTTAAGGGCAATAAGATGGAGGACCTGTAATTATTGATACTGCACTACAGTAGTGCAGTCTTCCAACAAACTTGCAATTAATCAAATTATGTGGACTCAAATGGGGCCTCTGAAATTGCTTGCTTTGCCTGTTTGGTGATCCAACTTTGGCATCAAAGTGACGCCCAAATGAAGATGAAAGGTTAAATCAACAAGACCATTGTGTTTCTGTAATATGATAAGGTGAGTTGACTATGAATCAATTATAAACAATTTAGATGATTGAGTAACTTCTGAAGTAAAAATTCCAAAATTGCCAAACTTTTGCTGATTCCAGCTTCTTCTGGAAAAAACTATTTGCAGACATCACTCTGAGCTCTAGAAATTTGTGATGGAGATTTTAATTATTTTTGATACACCTATAAATCATTTCATATAGTAAATAATCTGCAGATTATCAGATAATGAAAAAAAATCTTCAGTCTTAACTTTAAATATAACATGCATGAAATGACAGCTGGATTGTCACCAAAAGTCACTTGAATGCCAGTGCACAGGAAACTGAGCTGCATGGATTTTAGAGAAAGAAAAAAAAAAAAAGAAAAAAAAAAAGAGAGGCGAGTTGGTTAAAAATGCAAACTGGTTCAGTAAAAAGTGGCATCATCTTTATTCATTTTACAATTTGACAATGTGAGGTCTACAGCATGGAGAGCAAACAAGTATAGAGAGAGCACAGGAAATTGCGGGGACAAAATAATTAAGTTCAATATTATTTGTCAAATCTTCAATAATTTCTAGCTACATGTTTCCATTTGTGAAGAGTTACTCAAATGATCACACAACTACTGTGGATATTCTTACAAATTAAGCAAACAGTCCTTTAACCTGGTGTGTACAAGAGTCCCAACTTAAACATCCCAAAATCCATTCTGAAGGGTAAAATTTACCATATCTCAAAAAGATAAAAAAAAAAACAAACAAAAAAAACCTACAAATGGTTCAATATGAAAAGAAATGTAGCTTACATTCTGCATGTTCCACAGAGCAATAATGTGGTACAACTGTGTGTGAAGGGACCGATATAGACAACAGAAACCACACCAACCCACACACGCCGTCATGCACGCACACACGTACACACGCAGAGGACAGATTTAAACTGGAGTCACAAACATACACATACAAGTCATAAAAAAACAAAACCATCAAAAAATAAAGGTTATGTTTATTTTTTGTCTATCAGGAGACTGAAGAATATTTTGATAGATGTTGAGTGTTAGAAAAAAAAGCAAAGTGTATCTGCTAATTGACTACACTCAAATGCAGAACATCTACATTTTCTTTTATGCACAGGAATGTTGGACATTTATTTCATTAAAAAATACAAAAATAAAATTCAAAAAAGACACCCACGATCCAGAATAATAGTCTGAAGGGGATGTGTCGGACAGGGGCAGAAAGGTTGGGGAGGGGGGGGCAATCTGAGTCTGCTTCAATCTGAGTCTCCTGGGTCTACAGCAAATGACCAGAGTACTGCTTCACACTGAAATAAAAAGAGTGGGAAAATAAATAAAATACACGAGAAGGAAAATTGCAACTCACAAGTCAATGACAGTGTAAATATATAGCTATGCAACTGTGGGAGGATGAAATCTTGGGAGGAAAAGGATGGGGAGGCAGAATGGGAAGAGAGACAGACAGCGAGTAAGAAAGACAGGCAGAGAGGAGGAGGGGGGTGTGTGTGACATAAGTGGCTGAAGGAGAGCGAGGAAGAGGACGAGGAAGAAGAGGAAAAAGAGGGGTGTGGTTAGTCCTTGTGTCCAAGCAGGTGCAGCACACTGAAGGGGGAGGAGAGGAAGGAAGAGGGAGGCAGGGTTAGTTACCATGGCAACACTACACTACTCATGAGACAGCAGCAGCAGGTCTACAGCTGTATTAGCATTCGGGCTAAGCTCAGATAGCATCAACAAGGAAGTAGTGTGTATTATACGTGCCTACTGGTTGCCAAGGGTGACAGAAGAGGAGGAGCCTGTGCTATTTGGCAGACTGTGATTTGTTGTCGGTTGATCTAACTAAAAACAACAAAATCACTAGTCTTCCACACAGCAGCAGCCAGGGGAAGAATCAATCCACTCCCTGCTTCACAGTAAAATGGCTTAGATGGAAAATAGACATTATGTTTTTTTCCCCTCTATCAATCATATTCAATGGACGAATGTGACAGCCAAAGAAACATGTCAATCACATTGACCCTTTTTTAAAAAAATGATATGCAGTAAGTACAATTATTAAGTTTGCCTATTCCGTCACAGCCATTTCATGTAAGAGGAAGGTTTGAACGAGTTGCAGGTTGCATGGGGAAGAAAGGAAGGGGGTTAGTGAAGAAGAGACAGCAGGCAACAGAAACGCATAACCCAACCAGAAGTGGGTTAACTAGTATTAGGATGCACTTAAACATTTATGCATTTACAACCTTATCTAAATCTACAATCTATGTATGTGCAGTTCAGTGGATTGAAAGAGAGGTTAAGAGAGAAAACATCTTTTATGGATATGTAGTTCTTTTTAGCTCGTATGAGCTTACAAGACTTCTCACTTCTCAGCAACTTCTCGTGATGCAGCCCAACAGATGTGAGCTCGGGCCAGGTTAAGAGCCCAAATAACAAATTCATGGAAGTTTTCAAAGGGATCCACTCTAAGAAGGCAGACTAATGTCATGGGATAAATCGTTTAAGTAAAACTAGGTGGTTGAATCAAGAATTCCTACATCTAGTAAGATGGAAGTCAGTGTAATACATCGAGGCGGTGTCAGAACTTGCCTGTTCTGTAGAAGGTACTGGGCGTTCTGGATCTGATCCTGGGTGCCAGTAATGGTGATGATCCGATCCTCAGAACCCTCCAGAGGCTCATCGATTTTAATGGAGGCTCCAGACTCGTGGCGGATCTGTTTGATCCGCTGGCCTCCCTTACCAATGATAGAGCCAGCCAGCTGAGGAGAGAATGTGAGGGGTGGGGGGTGGGGGAGCAGGTAGAGAAACATTTTTAGGCATCGGTGGTTGCATGTGTGTAGGACAAAGCATGACAGTCAGATATATTCAAGAAAATATAGTTTCAATTATTTGAGGTATTTTAACACAATGTGTAAAAGATGAAAAGATTAATAATACTTCAAATGATTTTTGTTAATTACACTGAAAGACTACTGACAGATTGTGGGAGACAACATAACTCATTGGTCCCTACAACTGGAAAACTGTACTAGTCACGTAGATGCTGCACATAATGAAAGATGACACAAGCACAACTAAATGTTATTTATGTAAGAGTAATGAAAGCGTTGGTATGACACGATCCCATATGGCGATGGCAGTCTTGAATGAATATTATTTATGTCATAAGGGTGTAGCGCCTGAAGACCGCATCTTTCTTTGGTGTGCTAGTTGTCTGTCACGCTGCTGTCATTTACTCACATCTTTAGGGATCGTCACTTGTGTGGTGATGACAGGACCACCCATGTCATTATAGGAGCCACGTCCACCTGATGGCAAGAGGGAGGTGAGAGGTTCAGACCAACACACATGCAAGGGAAAAGAGAAAAGAGAAAAGCAGAAACAGAAGGACCGTAAGTAGAGCACCAAAAATCAATACTTGGCTGCCCACATTATCACACGTGGCTCAGCAAATTTTTCTAATCATACTTATCAATGAAGTGTAGAGACCCACCTGACTGGTAGCTATCCCAGGAAGAACTGTTGTCTAACACAGAAGAGAGCAAGAAAGAACAGTGACTCAGTGATAAACACTGACAAGATGTTTTTGTGACATTTGTAAACAACAAATATTCAAACAACCCGTCTCAACACTAAACACAACAAATGCAATGTTCAAAAAAATCTTGTATAAAATATTTTAAAAATATATGGATAATTAGCTCCATCATCAACATTTGTTTAAAATAGATATTTCAAGTAAATGTCATTCCACTAATCGCAATAAAAAGCACAATACTGTGGCACACCAGTAGCAAAAACACCTTAATGTTAACTGCAATGTCCCGTCCACCAGTTTGCCATTGATTGTCATTTTATCCATGAACATTACATTCAGATAAAATGATTGATACCACAGTGTGTCAGTAAGAACACCGAGGCCTGTACTCTCAGCCGCATTAAGACACATTAACAACCTTGAAATCACATCCATATAATTCCACAGAAAAACGTGAGGCTGAGCACTTACCATATCCTCCTCCACTCTGTAAAAAACAAACAGAAACACAGACAGTTACATACGGTACAGCCGATTCCTTTCATCTTTCTACAAATCCCAACTGAATGGATGGTGGGTTGTAAGCAGAAATGTATGGATGATGCAGCAGCCTCGTCCATGGAGTAGACTCAACTAAAAGCCACCCAGTTTTCATCCATAAGCCAGACTCCTCCTCCTCCTTCCCTCGCTCCATCCCCCCTTCCCGTCTCTCCTTGCATCTCCATCAGCCCCCATTTTCACCTGCTATTCAGCTGCTGCTGTCACCAGGGCAACAGGCAATTCAAAAAGCTGTTGCTGAGCAACGGCAGGCAGTATCCTGCCAGCTCTCAGAGAGGGAGAGAAAGCAAGCGAGCGAGAGAGACCATCCAGTCTGTCAACAAAGCGTTAGTATTGCCTAGCAACCGACCATGGCCACCCCCACCCTCCCCACCCCCAACATCCTCCCTCTCTTTGCAGGAAAAACAGGCTGGCCGTGAAAAGTACACAGTAAGAGGGCAATTATAGCTGATTATTATGGGGTGCCTCCGGCTGTGGTGATTATGGTCATTTGGTGGGATGGCATACACCATGCCAAAACTAGCTCGGATGCATGGCCAGGACTTGGATGAGTGTGTGCACACGCATGTGCACGAGTGACCAGCTATGTTTGTATTGTTATACTGTCAGTAAACCACTATCATGACAACACAATGGACAATCAAAACATATTGTCTAGTGCTAGGACCAACCAGTATGCTAGCCGGAGGGCGCTGGTGCCCAGTGAGATGCTAGTACCAGAGCTGCACGCATTTAGCAAAGGGTCACTAACCATGTTATCGCTATAGCGATCCGGTCTGCCTCTTCTGTCGCTGGTGACGAAAGAGTGCCACACAGGCAGGGAGAAGGTTGGGGGGGTGGGGTGGGGGTGTAGAGAGAGAGAGAAAGAGAGAAAGAGAGAAAGAGAGAGAGAGAGAGAGAGAGAGAGAGAGAGGGAGAGATGTGGGTGGGGGTGGAAACAAATAGAAAAATGCTTAGAAAAAAAGCTTGACAACATTCCAAAGAAAATTTCTGGTCTAGGTCAAACTGCACACACACGCTGAGCAAGATTACAGTATAAACACATTTCCTCTCAGCCATCTTCCCACACAGTAACAGGAACAGCTCTGACAGTGTTATGGTGAGAGGAGTGACAGGTGGTGGTGATGATGATCAGAGCCAAGGGCTGCTCCCCACCCCCCCACCCCCCACCCCAAAAACTGAGCTCAAATAAAGGAATTAGCTGAAGAAATGTGTTGGGGTTTACTTGGTATTCTAACTGTTTCTGAAGAACATATATGCACAGATGTTAACGTCACGTCAAACTACAGCCACAACATAGCTAAACAATACTTGTTGCTTCTGCTTGACAGTGTGTCTCTAGCCATGTTGTGCTGCATATATCAGTGTCTTACAAGGACATCCTGACTTTTTTTTTCTTTTTACAAACAGTATCAGCACTATTTTATCAGTTTGAGTTCCATTAACATTATCCAGATGTAGATAGCTGACCAAGGCTGGGACATGACAGCATTATTCTGGAATACAGAGATTTTAGAGTTCATTGGAAAAGCCAACCAAAAAAATTTGACCCCCAAAAAGATGTTATGCATCTGTTATTTTCCCCTTTCAAAGAGTTGCATGAAACTTAATTAAAGGGCAAACTAATGTTAAGTCAATTACAAGTAATTGCAAGTCAGCTTGAGAAAGCCTGTAATATTTCAGGGGATTAAAGTGATGAATATCATCTTCACATCAGCACATGACCCTCAAACACACCACCGCAAATACATTCTCTCAAAATGGGAAATGCTGAGAGTGAATTTTAGTTTGGATGGGTTATTAACACAGGAAAGAGGAGGTCATACAACAATACTGCAGTTCCCTGCAAAGCACTCCAAATAAGTGGAGTGTAAACGGGTAAATGAGGATCATGACCTATGCAGGCTAGGGCACTACAGGGAAACAGACTGCAGAGAAATGGATGTTTGTAAGGCAGTAATTAGTATTGAGGGTTCAGGGCATGACAGGAGAGCAACAGTTTGTCAAGAGTGTTATATTCTCATGAGCTATGAGCAGAAGTGGATAACCAGGCATATTCAAAAAACTGCAACGATGAAGTAGTAAGGCAGGGAGATGAGGGATGTGTAGGGATACCTCAACACGTACAACTTTAAATTTTAATTTATTTATGACTTAACATTAGTCACATTTGTGAATGGAAGATATGCTGAGCACCTGTCAGCACTAGTAAATGATTTATTCCTCACAAAGACCAAAGGGTAAAAATACTACTCTAGAAGCAGCATCACCCATTGGTTTTAATGAGGAATCTTTGTTTGAGTAAATTACAATTATAGAGCACCTATATTTTGCCAAATTCAAGTAATAGAACATAACAGAATATCAGAATGTCAAAGTATCCCTGTTAAGATAAGTTAGGAAGTTTAGGCAGACGTTTGGGGACAGAAACTTACGTTGACCTGTCATCTGAGCCACGGTACGAGTCATAGTAACGATCTTCTCTGTGGGCGAGATGGAGATGGGAAAAAGACACACACAAACACACCCAGACATACAGTGATGAGCACATACAATTAATGGAATGATAACCATGAATACAAATATTACAGAGTGTGTTGCATAGAGTGACACTGGATTACATGCAGAATACTAGACTCATTTTATCTTATGAATTTAACACAATGTAATGCAAATCCGGTGAATCTGTGAACAGAAAGCACCTCAGTGGAAAATAAGCACTTGAAGAGGGATTAAGCTTTGTATATGCAGATGGAGGAGGGAGGAAAAAAAGCATGCACTCTAGAGGAGGAACTCTAGCACTGAACATATCCTACTATTTCTAAAATATCAAACACTTAAAACTCAAGAGGTTAACAGGAGTAAAAGGACTCTCAACTTCAAACTGATGAGTGGGATCATGCAGTCATCTGGCACTTCAGTGTTCAGTAAATCCAAGTATGTTTACAAGATTTAATCTGTGTTAAGCATAGACTATGTGCCAAGAATAGGTTCACATAAATATCAAACTAAATTAAGTGTCCATGCCTTGTGACTGGACTCTCGTTTGCGCATGAAAGAAGCAGCACAGCAAGAGACTGACAGAGAGAGAAGCTGCACACTGTAAATCACTTTTGTCCATCTCTTACCCTCCTCTGTGTGGGTGCCCCATGGGCATGTTGCGTCCACGGCCACTCCCCCTGCCGACTCTACTTGGGTGAGGTAGAGGAGGACCTCGGCGGGGGCTCATCTCTTCGTAATCCCGACGGGAAGGAGGCATGGGTCCCCGTCCCCCTCTGCTTGAGGGCATTCGGTCAAACCCACGGTCTCCACCACCAGATCTGCCCCCGCGCATTTGGAACCCTCCCATTAGCCTGCGGCCACCCCCCCTCTCTTCAAACATCATGGTGAATCCACCATATTCATATGTTTCGTCATAGAAGTTGGGGTCATAGGGCTGTGCACGGCCTTTTATGGGAGCCTAAGAAAGTAGGACAGAGGGAGATGTACTGACAATCAGAGTTTCAAGAGTTTGTAAAGCATTGTTTCAAGTGTGCAAGGAACAAGTATGTGTCTACTAGCAACAATATGTTATCCCAAATATAAAACTAAATCTCCCTCAAAGGACCTTAAATGTTTGGATGAAACTCAAACAAAATTCAAAGTCAGCTGCAGCATGCTACATCTAAAATTTCCAACCATCAAGGTACCTACAATCTTCAATGTCTAAGGGGTGGTACATCACAAAAAAGCCTCACAAACACTGTGCAAGATTCTTACCTCAGAAATGAGCTCCAGCATAGTCTTGATACACTCCACCACCCGCTCCGTTTTACCGCCAACCAGCACTACCCGGTCTGTTGACTGAGGACAGCACTCCTGAAACAGCTTGATGCTGGTCTTTGTGTTCTAGAAACACATAGGGCATTGGCACACATGAACGGGCAGAGAAAAAAAGAAAGCTCCTATATGATACAGCAGTTGATTCTATTGTAGAAAAAATAAACTAATAAAAGAGTATTTCCCACATCAGTGTTACAGGTGTTTCCACATCTTTGGGGTATATTACATCATGAGAGATTGATCCAGAAGAATATAACAGTTAGGCAAATATATTAACAAACACAATATAAAACAAAAGATTAACAAGATATATACAACACTTATATCCAGTTTGGTTTGATTCTGTCATGTATCTCTCAACACACAAAGCATGTGAGGACACGTTAATAATATATACTTGTATTTCAGTCTGTAACCTGCTTTGCAACTAATCTAATTGCAAAAAATGGTTCCTAATTCCATGGTATCAACATACCTCCCGGAGCTCCTTGATCTTGGCTCCTTTCACTCCGATGATTGAGCCAGCAAGGCTCTGGTGGATCAGCAGACGCAGCTCACAGTCAAAATCCATACCATTGTACTGCTGGTACTGAGGGGAACACTTAGCGTGTTAATACAATCAGTAACACATACAATCTATTTAGGTTCTTGAAAAATAACACAACTTCAGCCTCAAAATAGAGTGCCAACACAAGTAATTAGACATGTTTTAACCAATGTTAACCAAACAAGTAATTTGCTAGTTAAGGTTAAGATACCCAAACAGCTAAACAGTAAGAGCACATAACTACAGGAAACAAAGTAACTTCAATTTAAATAAAAAAGTATCTCTGCAACACAGTAGACATTTACAACAGACAGTTTAGTGAAAACCATTAACATTCACCCTTGATTTCAATCTAAATAAATAACGTAATTCACTGGGTTCATCTGGACTTGAAATGAAGATAAAGAAAATAAGATCAAGAAGTCTGTACCTCTTCCAGTGTGGGGATAATCTTCAGCAGGATCTCTCCAACTGTCTCGATGTCAGCACTGATGCTCAGGATGCTTCATATTTCACCCACCAATGACAAGGCAGAGCACAACCATATAGAGAGGGTGGGGTTGGTGGGTGCCAGCAAGGCACCCCAGGAGGGAGGGAACAACATTTCAGATCAGAGAATTCATGACAACCCCTATTTTTTGCCATAGAAAAAAAACAGTCAAACCCCTTTTAAGCAACTTTCTACTGAGCCTAACACAGCTATATGAACTGTTGAGGTCCAGTTTTATAAACATATGCATGCTAGGTCACTGGTAATTCAACACTGTAACTGGGAAAAAGCTGGTACCCAAACAATGCAATGAAAAGAAAACAGTCTTTTGTCAAGAGAAAGGAAGAAAAGAGACAAAATAAAAAGGGACCCAAAGAAAAGTGACTGCATTTGGTGACCACTGAAGGGGCAAGACGGGGAGGGTGAAGTCTGAGGAGGATCTGGCAGCAATAAGCACCAAAGGTGCCAGAGAGAACTCTAAATCCTAAAGCATAGTTTGGTGGATGCACACCACAAAGACTTTGACTACAAAGAGTAGGGGATCCAACGCAACTTTAAAAAATATTAGGGAAGATGGAGAGAATGAATGGTCTCTCCTATTTTTATTGTTTGCAAACAGTCCAGACATAAAAAATTGGCTTGAACAGCTACTTTGATGATTTATTTTGTCAAGAAATTTTGTTGTCTGCACCCACCTAATGATATAATAAAATAAACACAATGAATTTACTGATCAAGAGAACTGAAGCAGTTTGTACATGGAAGTAGAATGGTAGACAGCTGAGGAGGAGTAACAGAGCAGATTACACCATGGAAAATTAAGTTTGCCACCACTGGAGTTGATGTTTTTTTTAAAGGGATGGGAGAAGCAACAAACATAAAACCAAAAAATGCAGAGGTGAGTGGGACAGAGAGAAGTAGTCTGTACTTTCAATAGCTCCAGCAGTCGATAAACAAGTTCAGATGAAGCAGAAGACAGGAAAGGAAAAAACAAACACACACACACATTTGAATCCTAGCTTGCCTTTTGCGTTTCGGAATGGATCAACAGTCTGAGTCTATCAATACAATGAGGACATGACAGGGAAAGAATGGGATGGTGCGAGAAGCAGGTGAGCTTATGAAACTAATGAAAAAACAAGAACACCAGTATATCCACTCTGAGGGGGGGAGGGAGGTGAAAACGCCAAAGATAAAGAGGATAGATAATCATCAATGAAAACAAAACAAAAGAAAAACAAACAAAAAAAACACAGACATATTGCACAGATTATAGCAAAGATTTAAAAAGACAGTGGCAGATTGTGGAAAAAAACCCTGACAACACCAGCCTATGTTTCAATGTTGACGTGACTTTAAAATGGCATATAAAGGATGTTGACATGACTTTTACAGGCTCAACAGGCAGATTTGGACATGAACGCATTTAGGCATTTTGACTCAGGCTAAAATACTGTGAGAAAAGGTAGGTTAAAATACAGTGACTTGACAGAGGCAGGATGACTATTTATTATTCATTTCTTCTTGTTTGTTTGACCTGTAGTCAGGCAGTGAGAGGGAGGAGCTTAGGGACATACCGCTCAGGCCCACTGCTGTCTGGGACTGACACACTGGCATTGTACTGGGCGTGGCATGGGCAGGGGCCAGGGCCATTCGAGCACAGATGTCAATCAAGTAAGGCGCCCATTTAGGGACAGGGCACGATTATGGGCAGGGCCAACCAGGGTGTCAGGTGGGCGGGCGCAGGAGGGGCCATCCAGAACATGGGCAACAGAGGAGGAAGTGGGCAAAAAAGTCAACAGTAAAATAATAAACAAGGGAGAGGGAAGAGGGAAGAGGAATACATTTTTAATATACAGGCTCTACACTGTTCAAACGTGACTTTAATTTGATTCTCTCAGAGATTGGTTTGTCAAAGAGAGAAAAGGAGAAAAGGTGACACTGGAAAATGGGTAATGGCATATTAAAAACATGAAGAGTTCAATGCTGGGGAATAGACCAGAGACAGTGAGAAAGAGGGGTAGAACAAATTGTGGAGGGCTAGAGAAAGAGGCAATGACACTGAATGAATTAAGAACTGGCCAGGTTGCCTTAACGCTTACAAAAAAATTGTTAGCTAGCACTGCAGGTGACCTCAAACACCACACTGTGCCTATAAATTTAAATTAACAAGAGCATCAGTGTTGCCACAACAGCATTGTTACAATAAATTATCATTATGGAGAAGCAAATGGACATGAAATTGGACTTTTGTGCCTAGGGCCAGTTTAGCTGAGGCAATCACATGATGTCCATGTGAGAAGAAAAACATAAAACCAACCCCAAAGGATTTATCAAAAGATCTCATGAACAGAAGGCTAATATGAACACTGGCATCAACTAACCACACCCCTTGTTAACACTGAAGAAAAAACTGGCAAATGCCAAACAGGTTTTTAATCATTTATCCCTGAGTAAACGTTTGTTTAAAAAAAAAAAAAAAAGAGAGAGAACTGCTGTCCTATAGTGGAGGCTGGGTAGTATTAAGAAGCTGAACACTGGTGGAGGGAAAAGTTAAAAAAAAAAAAAAAAACACAAAATAAAAATTCAACAAAATAAGACATCAGGGTGGATAAAATAGATGTACTCACGTCTGTACGGAGGGCTTTGATGTTTTTGCCACCCTTTCCTATTACAGCTCCTGCATTCTGAGAATATAGAGAATACTTAAAAAACTGAAAGCATAACAAATACATGCAAATGAGGAAATGTGAACTATGGTACTGCAATTAACAGGCAAGGGGTTAAGCGTATATTACAAATTATCTCAGGAAAAGCAAAATGACTATATGAATACCCCTAATAAAGAGTGGAAATTAATTATTCAAAAGGCAGAGATGTAATCGGGGCAACAAAAAGAAAACCATAAAATATGGAGGGAGTACAAGAAAATCGCCAATCTTACTTAAAGGGTGATCAGAAGGAAGTGACAAAAAATAAATAATCACATAAGGATTCAACATGAAACGCAAAATGAAAGGGGGCTGATTTACTTTGCTCTGCAGGAGGATGCGAAGCTCAACCATCTCGTCCGAGTTCCTAGAGCGCTTGAATGATTTCTGCTCATCTGCATCCTCAGCAGGGCGCTTACCTGGCATAAGGAGATAAAAACACACACTAACAACCCTGCATGCACAGCCTTCCACAAGATAAAATGAAATAACCAAAAAGACCACAGAAAGCAGTTAAGCACAGAGAAATATATTTTCAAAATGTCTTCATATTATAAGCTAAATCTACACAGATCAGTGTGTACAAAACTGGGACATTCTTCTACAAAAACATGAACACAATTTTGGGGAGGACAGTGAATATATAGCTTTGGTACTTTGCTGTTGCACACACATTTCGAGACATCAACCTCTAAGAGGGATACAAGTGAAAATTTTCAATCAAAGAAAACAAAGTTGTAAGTAATCAGCTACAACAATTACATTACATAAAAGACATTTTAATATATGTAGATTTGTCAGACCTGTCAATAAACCTATGTACTTTGACAACTTAAAACAAAAATGTATAGAAGCTATGTTTTGTACCGTTAGTCTCTGTGTTGCTGAATGAAGTCTCTTCTTGCTGTTCAATTTCTGTCTCCATGGTCTTCTGGCAGTGGAAGAGATGGGATGGGAACCTCGGTCCGGGGAACAGGCGGCGGCGGCAGGAAGAGAGAAGCAGAAAACTGGCCCCAATGAGCTGTAGTTGTCTGTCAGCATTGTAAAAAGGGGGAAGAAGAAATTAGACAATACAAGCTGTGTGCTAGAGATCCGGTTATTAAAGAACCAGTGATGCAATGGAGAGAAAAACTGGCGGAAAAGCGGCACTCACCGATATTTATTACAGGGACAAGGGCGTGCTGATAGGCGGAACTAAATAAGCAAGGACCAAACAACTGCTGCGACCTATCAGGGAGGGAGAGGCTAGCTGAAATACTAACATGTAATATGAAAAAGACTGAATGAGAGCAAACTTTGAAACGCACCGATTCCGATCACTATGTCCCTTTTGTGTATGAATCGATGTGACTGATAGCTTAATTATGTAACATATTAAGTAACAATACAGGTCAGCTGGGCTCATTTAGCATACACCCAGCAAGCATCACAACCCACCCAACATTATTTGAAGGGAAACAATTATCATTACAATGATTGCTTGGGTGGAGAGGAGCAGGCGTTTTACAATGTTTCGGAATGAAGGAAGTGTAAGACTGCCACATTCCTTGAATCAATAGAGTGATAAATTATTAATATTATCGTGAATACCGATTAGATGTTATTAATTAACACTACCGCTATAATACTCGGAAAGAGAATACATCGACTCTTTTTTCATGCATTTTACGGTTTAATTACTGACGCCAGACATGAAGAGCATACGCGAATATTACCCAAACCGAAAGTCAGCTGGCTCTACTGAAGCTAACTCAACGCTAAATCATTAGCTGAGGATAGTTCTCGCTACGGGGACAGCTAACTAGCCTGGAGGGAAACGCGTTGGCTAGGAGCTTCTTCATGTAGATTTGACTTAGAAATTTCATCTAGTGTCAGTCTTACTCATTTAAAACAGTTTCCTAGTTGCGTGCGACGCAAGGCATCGCGGTGTGTCACTGATTTAAAGCGAGTGGGCTGATAAAAACATTAGCAATCGATTAATACAAAGCCCAGCTCTAGCCACTCAAGCTAGCGGCTAGCTAATTTCGCCATGTTGCCATAATTTCGGTTGAGCATAAGCCAGACCAGCTAATTAGCCGGCGTTGCACCGGACACAGAATAGTAACAAAGTAACGCTACAGACATGCTTGTTTTTATGGCACCTGTACACCTGAGTTGTATTATACACAATGTAGCGAAGAAAAAGAAGGAAAATATCGTCAAAACACAAACCTGTGGTGCAACACCTCGCTCGTCCCCTTTCCTTCTCTACCGAACCTGAAAATGTACGCGTTGAATCCAAGTGTGCTCATTGGTTGAAAAGAAAGGAAATCAAACAGAAGAGCGTTACAATTGGCTAGAACAGACGTCAACCACGACATCGGAGGCGTTTCCAGAGTGATACGATACGCCCTCTTTCCGGCTGCAGTTTGATCGGTAAATTACCGTGGATGTTCAAGTTATTCCTGTTTTTAAGGTGGGATCTACATGGCTAGTCTTAATTTTTGTCTTTATAAGAATTTGTATAGGCATGATTGACAGGTTTAAAAGGACTGTAGTTGGATATACGAGCTTCTACGAGTCATCTACGAGTACAAAGCTAAGGTACAGCCGCATCCTCTAAAGCTAAATAAGTTGGGTTAGTCAACTTTGGCGCCCTGGCTACTTGCCACAGCACTCCATGGTAGAGACTGCCTCCATGCTTCTCGGGCAATCTTAATAACAACGCTTACTTGAACGTAAAGGGGTTTTTTCTTTCAATTTTTATCATTCTGTCGCATGCTATCCCTGCCAGCATTTCTCATCCAGTCTTTATCTGTTTCTCCTTCACAGTGACCAGACGTGACCATCTGGAGAAACTCAGGGCTTAACCATTCTGATATGACCAAAGAAAAATAACAAGAAGCAATTCATCTGTGGTCTCTGTTATAGAGTCAAGTGGTTCTGGAGATGCAGCGAGAGGATTATTAACATTGAAACACCCCTATAAACCCTCAGGGATTTCAGGGTGCTGTGCCATGAATTAAATACAACATTTGAGCCTCTTCTCGTATGCTGCCCTGTATGCTACTGCAACAGAGTGAAATTGGACAATTAATGTGTCATCATAAAACCTTTGCAACATAGTTATCAAACATAAAGGTGCATTACAGTTGTAAATGCCAACTATTTAGTCTGCAAATAAAACTGTGAATGTGTCATTCACAGTAGAGTCATTACTGATACATGTAATTAAACATGAATAATTGAATTCTGCAGCTGCAGGAGCTTCACCGACCAGAAGTTAGAGTCGTGTTCATGTGTAGAAATAGCAGAAAGTGGCCTAAGTCAAATACGCACAGAGAAAGAGAATGGCCCAGGGAGTGGTACGCGCCACCCAAGCCTGGCTGCAGTCCTCCTGGCATGTCCAAGTGCCCTTTGCCTGGCTGGAAGCCTGCGTGGCGTGGCTACAGGAAGAGGCAGGGGGGGCAGGTCGTCTGTCACAGCAGCAAATCAACCAACAGGTAGGCCCCCTTGGGTGTCTGACTGTGCAGATGAATGCAAGATGATCACACGCTTCACATGTTCATTCAGAGTCAAGTCACTAGCTGCTTCTGGAACTTCCCTCTCATTGTCATGGAGATAGCTCAACTATTATCACATGACGCAAGTATAAACCTTGGGCCTTGGGTCTCTTGCATCTAGTGTGTGTGGTGGGTTGTGCACTGACCATTGGTTGATGACCTTTGACCCATTCCCATTCGATGCTGTGACTGGTTTTGGTGGTCTGTTTCCTCTGTCCATTTAGTCTCATCTCTAAGGTTCTCGCTATTTCATCTGCAGTAAATAGTGTTTATCACAGTTGTGTAGAACTGAAACAATTAGTCCAGTAACCAACACAAAATCAATTTGCAACAATTTTTATAATCTCTTAATCATTAAAGCCATTTAATCAAGCAAAATGTCAAACATTTGCTGGTTCTGGTTTCTCAAATGTGAGGATTTTGCTGCTTTGCTCTGTTTAAACTAATTTAACAATCAATATATTTGCTGGACAAAATAGAGCATTTTCAGATGTCACCTCAGGCTTTCAAGATGTGCTAAACAATTAATAAGAAAAATAATCCACAGATTAGCTTACAATAACTGTTGTGTGCAGCCACGCAGTTGCCTTGTCTGAGGTGATCTTGTCTTTAGGGTGCACCGTTCTGTAAGGAGTAACCCAGATTGAACTGAAAAATCCCCTTGACACAACAGATGGTTTGTGTCTCTTTCTTTGTTGTATGGAAGGAAATTCCACTACCCTTTCATGCTAAACTGATGCAGCAGCTCAGAGTGTGACTTAAGTAGCTGTTTTATTTAAGTTGGCATGCCAAGTAACCTGAAAAGATGCTATACACTCCATTGGGCCCAGTCACCAATATTGTCGAACCCTACACAAATATGAAGCGCACATAAAACACAACTCGTTGAACTGTGGAGCAGACAAGCAACAAAAGCCACATCTCTTTTACAGTCAGTTGAGAACAAGAGTATCATGCTACAGTGGGTAATGATCAGCAAAAGTGGGCGATTGAGGAGTGAAAGAACACCTCCTGGTCTGACAAATCCTGGTTTCTATTGCAGCATGCTGATAGCAGGGCAAAATTTTTGTGTAAACAGCATGAATCCATCTTGCCTGGTGTCAGCTGTACCAGCTGGTGGTGGCGTCATGTAGGGTATGTTTTCCTGCATTGACGCATCATTTGTACGCCACAGTGTACCTAAATATTGTTGCTGAGCAGCTGTGTCCCTCCATGGCCATCTTTTTTCCTTTTTCAAATAGATACTTGAGGAGGATAATGCTTCATTTCTCAGGGTACGTATCATCTCCTCACAGTGCCAGGAACATGACAGTGACATCAGTTCATTCAAGTGGCCCACATGGTCTCATGATCTCAATCCTACAGAGCACTTTTTGAATGATGTAGATCAGCGTGTTCACATCATGAATAAGAGACTGAAATCTGCAGGGACTTTATCACGCTACTGAGTCACTATGCCTCAAAATCCCTGTGACAGTTCTCTTTGTTGAATCATTTCTTTTAAGAGAAAAAAACTTTTCAAATGGCAAAATTAGGCTTGACCCAGAGCCAAGTAGCTGGTCTAGTGCTGGTCTGTTGAGGGTAATTTGATTCATGTCAAACAAGTGAGCGTAACATGTTCTTTGTCATGTCACACATGTGAATATAAGAGAGTCCTAAAATGGCTCTTAGGAAATGAACTTACTGAGAATGCCAGAATTGCTAACACCCTAAAACCTCATATGCCTCACTACATGATGGCAAATTTTAGGCACTGGACCAATGGCTGTTGACAGATCTGAGGGACCTGGACTACCCTGTTCTCCCTGAAGGGCTTGCTGTGGCTCAGAAGACCGAACTCAGCGGCACCTTCTGTGTCCAGGTACAGGCTTGTTGACCATATATTTCATGTTATATATTTCATCTCATGTTTATTGTTGATCAGTAGAAGGCTAATTTTGAGATGATATTAAAGATGTTAAAAGGCACCATCCAATAAAACAACCTTGTTAAAAATTAACACATAAAAACAGCTAACAGCACATGGAGGACAATTTATGGCACAGGCAAAAGGGAGGAGGAAAAAAAAAAAATTCACATGTAACAGCAACACACAGTAAAATGCCTAGCGGTCCACATTGAGCAAAGAGATGATCATAGTGTTCCTATTGCATTTGTTCAATGGCGCCGTCAGTTTATAAAGCTCTTCACGTAGTTTGTGTGTATACTGTTTGTTGTGTTGTATCTTAAAAATATTTGGCTCAAGGCAATTTTTGCTTAATGTCATAGGAGTCTGGATATTTTCTGCTTGCTTTGTCATCATTGGTGTGTTCTTTTGTGCGATACAGATTATAATCCAATAAGCGAGTTATAGAAGAAATAGACAAAATCACACAGCAAGGTGTTGTAGCAAAATTATGGCTGCTGTGTACCTCGTGGAAAAGAGATGATTGGAATACAGTCGGGAGCCGTGTTATAACAAAGCACCACTGGATTCCAGTTTTCCTTTAGATGGAAAATAGAAAAACTCAGCTGGAAACCCTGAGACAGAGTAATTAAATGTTCCGAACATACAATGATGAGAGCCACAAGATTCATGTTCCACTTTCAAATAAAACTAGCAATTCAAGCACAGAAGTGTATATCCATTATACTGTAATAAGACTGTAGTGTCAAATATTTGACTAGATATTTAAGAAATGGATATGCAGAGAAAAGCCAGCGTAATCAAAAGTCCCACTCCCATTTCAGGTTGACTCATTACTGGACATCAGTCAGCCTGCGTATGGTCAGCTGCAGAAGTGGAAGGGCACAGAGTGTGCCAACGATGAAGTGTCTGCTGTCACACAGACCACCCAGAGGCCCTGGGAAGCCAGGCCAACCCGTATGCTGCTACTGCAGGTTAGAAGCATCTATGAAATAAAGTTGGGTTTTTATCTTGTTTTGTTTTTTTCAAATCACCCTTGAACCTTGATGTTGTGCTTTTGCCCCAGTGGACTCAACAGTTGCATTAACCTGAAAAAACAGGGACAGACTATGTGATATAAGTTGTCAGCCTCTGAGCTAAGAAATTGCAGCAAAAAAATAAATAAATTAGGAGTATTTACCTGTGACTAGCATGTCTGTGTGTTTATTTTTGAACCAGCAGCTTTTGCATCAACACCCATATGCAATAAAACATTGTGAGAGTGAGATTTTTTCCTCTCACAACAAACAACAATAATTTGTAGCACTTAACAGCTTATTGCTAGACTAACAGTTACTGCATGGGTTCCTTTAAGAGATCTTTGTTGAGGAAAACTCTACTTGTGAAGGACGGAGCTGCTGTATTATTTTGTTAATAGAAAAGTTTGTGATCACAGTAGTCTTGAAGCAAAATTATGTTGCGTTACTTTTTGGCATTTGGATAAACTAGCCTTGACTACAGTGTATTTGAAATTACAAATACAATGTTAGTGGCATTTATATTGATTATTCAACCCTAATCTACACCAGGCTTTGTCTCAATGTTTTGTCTGGTTGAATAACAAAGATTTCTTCTTCTCTCTTCGACTGAATCAGAATGGACAGGTACAAGCAGTGAGAGTATATGAAAGAGTAAATTGCTGGAATATAAGGTGCAGACTGTAATTTTCACCTTAAGTAATACACTTGTCACTGCTCTATGGTTTCTCAAGAATAGTGCTGGTGTTGCTTAGAAACGTTGCATTGGCTTTTATTCCCCCCTTTTTTCCCACTGTTTCTCAGACCATTTTGAGTAAGTCACAGTGCTAGGAGTCATGGGATGCAAGGATCCATGGGCAGTTAAACATGTATGAAAAATCACTGCCCAAAGGCAGGGTAATAAAGCATATGTGTTTAGATAAGCTTTGACCAGCTTTGCATTTAGAAAAGTCCAAGCCAGTAGTATATGCAATGTCTAAACAGAAAATTATTTCTAAATTCACTCAGTCTAGGTTTAAGCCAGCAGTAAAGTTTAGGGGAAATTTGCAGCTAAATAATGTACAGTGTGACTTACATATACAGTATTACATTAGCTGCAGGTCACAGAAAAATGCAAAGTTTTTTTATTTGCTTGTTTGTTTTTTTAAATCTTTTTTTCCTTTTAGAATTTCTAAAACTGTTTAAAATCTGCTAACATAAGGTTAGGGAAGCAAAATTGTTGAACGTTCTTTTGTAATATTTTGAGAATGTAATAATATTCCTGTTTATTTGTACCTGGTTGAATACACTTTGTTTTTGTTTGTCTTGGTTGCACAGGTGACAGATGGAGTCCAGAGCTTGGAGGCCATGGAGTATCAGCCTATCCCTGCACTCAGCGCATCACTCAGGTTAAGGATTGATCTATAAAACACTTGTGATGTCTTTTTTGCAGCTAATGATATAAAAAGATTGTGCTTCAGTTTTATAGTAACGCATGCATTGAAGCAAATTTTAGAGAAACAGAGGGATTACTGTTTCTTACATTTTGGGTGGAGATGTCATGAAATCCAAATTGAAGTTAATAAAAATGCAACTGCTGTTTCGCTGCCAGTTTCTCATTAATTCCAAAAAACAAACACAGGGATTTTCTGACAGATTTATATTTTCTAAAATGCTCTTTACTCTCTCAGGCCTGGTGCAAAGCTGCAGTTGCAAGGACAGATGGTTTGCAGACTTGGGATGCTGCTATTAGGGCCGTCTAACATCAAGGTCCTGGGTGGTGAGGTGGAGGACTTGGTGGACAGGAATAACCAGGTTGGTTTCTGTCATCTGTCAAAAGCAGGTTTTTACCAGTTCATATTCTTTATTTTTGTTACACATTGATTATGAATTTAACCTGGAACTAATCACTGGTTGATTTCTGTTTCTTGTAGATGTAAAACTGCACTGACAATATGTCATGGTGTTATGTCACGGTTCAATTACTGTTTTAAGCAAGGACAAAGTCATAATGCCAGCAGTTATACAGTGTATAACATGCAATAATAAATACAGATTGAGTGGCATATTTCTTTACTACTCTGACAGGGCCGGGTGCTGTGTCGGACGCTGGGACTTCCTGAGGAGCAGCAGCAGCAGCAGGAGGGGGAGGGGGCCCCTCCTGCACCACAACAAGGTATACTCATGACAGCTTGAGTATCTTTAATTGAAGATCATGTGCTACAAAGGTCATTGAGAATATAGAGCATGTGTGATATTACACCACAGTTTTGATTAGTTAACATTTCGTGTGATGTTTATTTGATTTGATTACTTGAAAGAATGGATAAACTCAAGTCTCTGATATGCCTATAAATCACATTTTTATGCCTAAACTACCCATTTTATAATTGACAGACAGTCGTGACACAGAGTCTCTTTTGGTTTTCTCTTTAGGTAACCAGGAAGTGGAAGACCTGGAGCTCGATGACGCAGAATTGTTGGCCAGTCTGGAGGCCCAGGAGGAGGTGGGAAGGGTTCAGGTTGGGTCTGTTCGAGACAGCGGCTACAGGACACTCAGTGAGACCTCCTCTCAGTTCTCCAGAAGCTCCTCTGTCAGGAGCCTTGTCTCGGCAGCCTCATCTAGGTGGGTGGTTAACATTACAGATCCTTGACATTTTGATGCTGGAACTCCTCAGGTTTCATCATCAGGCAAATATACCTTGACATTTTGAATTTTACTATAATGTTTAGTTTCCCAAAAAAATATCACAGTTATCGCTCACCCTCTTTAGGAAGCATTTGGCAATTTGATTCTACAGCCTATGAACAAACTTATTTTATATAATGTATTTGTAATTGTTGCTGTCTTTATGTTTGCCTGCTGTTGCCACGTGTTTGTTGCAGCCAGTGAGAGTCATCACTTATAATGAAGTAGTAAAAATGTAACAAAAACACTGTGCCTGATGCACTGTTAGAACTGCTGAATGAGGAGAAACAACAGAGCAGAATCAAAATGTCACACCAAAATTGATTTCATTTGAAGTGCACTGGAGCTCTTACCCCTGTCTGTCTGAGATGATATTCACCAGTTTCCATTGCTACAAAATCTTATAAGGATAAATGCAGTTTACAAATTGTCATATAAACTGCAGACCAAGTTGTCTGGTTGTTATTTTAAATTTACCCACTTCAGGCTGCAATCAAAGATAAGACATAGAATAATGATGATAATAATGAAGCCAACATTATTGCCTGGTGTCTTCCAGAAGTGCAACCTCCTCCTTCTCTTACAGGAGTGGTTTGACCCAGAACAGCAGACGTGGTCCAGTCCAAGAGCAAGAGGATTCTGATCTCTTTGACGCCATACCTTCCGAACATGAGATAGAGGAAGACTTTCCTGACGAAGACTTTGACGATCTCCCCCTGGACGAGTTGGACAGCGTGATTTTTCAGCAAACTGCAAATGTTACAGTGCAGTTTGACAGCAGTCACAGAAGCACACCACAAAATAGCTGTAGAATAACAGCAAATCCTAACAGTTTGGGCAGAGCAACAAAACCCCAGACTGCTCAGTTTGAGCAGCACACTTTAAATGGCTCGGGGTCATTGTTTGGTTCTGGAAACTCCAGATCCGTCACACAGAAAAGAGACTATCAGGGCTGTACTAAAGGAGCTGCAGCAACCTCCACAGCTTTAGAGCCATCGCACAAATTAGAATTTGTAACCAATGACGAGAGCGATTTTATGGATGAGGACATGGACTGCTTTCTTGAAGAGGTAGAAACCTATGGAGCAAAACCTGGCAAGACTGGAAGGCCAGATCTGCTCTCTGTTCAACAAGGGCCTCAAAGAGACGGAGAGAATGCTACCAACAAAACAGAAAGTTCAGCCTCCAGTTATACACATACCAGCAAATCATCAAAAAGCGTAACTGATCTCAGACTTCAGGGGCAAAGTTACACCTCAAACACTACAGACTCCAACACGCTATCTACTAAAAAAGATCCACAGAGTGACAGCGCAGTCCCTGTTCTCACTCTAACCTCTCCACCTTTTACATACTTGTGTCTGCTTGAAGAGCTGATGTCCAAACCAAACCCCCATACCACCGAAGTCCGTGTCAAAGCTTTCATCGTGACTCTCTTGGGGAAACTGAGCAGCAACAATGGCGTTTGGAGTGTCTGCGCAACGATATCTGACGGAACAGGTTACCTGGACGTGGAGTTGTCCAACGAGGTTTTGACGGGTCTGCTGGGCTTCTCTGTGGCAGAGAAGGCGGCCCTGAAGCGCGACCCAGCCCGGAGAGGTGAGCTTGACGCCGGGATGAGGAGGTGTCAGGAAGAGCTGGTGGACATGTGCTGTGTTATGACCATGGCGGTAAAACCAGACGGTAGAAAAGCTGTGGTTACCAAGGCAGACCAGGTCACTGAGAAAGTACTACAGGAGCTGGAGCAGAGGGTGAGAGACAGGAGAAAATAAACACAGAGTGGGTGAAAATTACAGGTAGCAGAGAAGTATTTTACTGTTGAGTAGAGATGAAAAATTGCCAACAAAACCAAAGCAAATATAACACTGCACATCAGCATTGCCTTAAAAGTTTTCCCTCATGTAACGAAGCTGAGGTATTTTTTAGGACTGGTGATCAACCTACCCTACTGTTTCAGACATGGAGAGCAGAATGTGTGAACTGAATGTCTGATGATCAGCAAGCAGCGTGTTGCAATGCATCCCATCTGCTATATGTGAATGTGACATTCTGTCATTTGTCATTAGAGGATTTCATTCATCTATTCAGAGAGCTATTTCCAGCTTGAAATGCAGTGCATCATTGCCAAGCAAAGTAAACAGACTGAAGATGGAACATTTGATCTATAGTATATATTAATAATTGGTTATCATAGCATATTAGTTCAAGCAATCCAGATTTGAGCATCCCAAAATTGTATGTAACACTCAAAGCTATATAAAGATAACAGTGAGGCATTTGAGACGAGAGAGGGGTATGGGGAGGGAAAAAAGAATTCATATTCTGATTGTTGTAATGAAGTTCTAGCCTTTGCATTCATTCAGTACATCCATTACTTCTGACTGAAAAACGATTGAATATCCAAGGGCAGCGTGGGTCTTTAATAAACTCCCCCCGAGGCGAATGAGAGGAAAGGAAGATAAAGGAGAGGCCATGAGCTTCGATTATTTCTCTTCATTATAGAGCCTCATCTATGTTTTTGTCTTTGATGAGCACATATATGTGATGCTTTACCTGTATTTGCTGTATATTGAAATAAAATTGTTCTGAAGATTTAATAATTTTCTTTCACATTCCTTTGACTAATGAGACATGCGTGAAGTAGCAGCTTGCTGCTAATTTTACCTCACCGTTTCTTCTCGTCAAATGAGTACTGTACTGAATCAGATGGATAACTGGATAAACAAGACCACAGGTGCCAGAGATCTCTCTTTAAGATGAGACATCTCAACAATTTACACAAATTAATGTATGTTTTGTCTACCATCATACAGTATAATTAGGTGGCAGTGTCCGATACTTCAGTGTCCTCAGTGTGATAATGAGCAAAACACAGGCTAATAAAGGTATCACAGGGAAATGCATGTTAGGAGGAATGTGTGCTTATATTTGTGTGTCTCTGTGTGCTCGCGCAGAGGGCATATGTATGTATGTTATTGTCTTATGCCTCTGTGTGCACTTCCATTCAGGTAGTTGGTCTCAGTTCATTAAGGGCTAATCAGGTCTAACATCTAAATCAGGACCCTGCTATGAATGTCGATAGCCTGTTACGTGCTAATGAGGCTGGATACGATGGAGGAGCGGGGGGAGGAGGGAGGATAGAAGCAACCCATAGGGAGATACAAGTGGAATAAATATTGGGTGATAGAGTAAATGAAACAAGGGGGGGAGTGCTGTCTCAGTGGGAAGTGATGCTGCAGTCAGACCTCTCTATATACAGTGCAGATGCATTTCAGTGGTAATTAGGCTGACAGGTAGCTATATGGTGACTGCCATATATGTATACATATCCCAAATGTTTGTTTATATTGTTGTTATTGAGAGCTGTTATTGATTGTTGTTTCTTCAGCACAATGAATGATGAATGTCAAATACAGCTGTAAATGATGGTTTGTTAATTTTGCCACAGGCCTATGAAAAGATAAAGCAAGCTTTTACGTTAAAAAGGGTAAATTTTAAAAATGAAAGTAAATGTCATTCATTTGCTGATGATGATCAGGTGGTATGATCAAAAGCCCCAGAACAAAAACTAAATTGACCTTGAGATTAGACTGTTTCCGAGGTCAAGAATGAAGAAACAATCTGCTGATGAAGATCATATTTTATGCGCCCAAGGACGGCGATTAAATGGACCCTGAGGTGAAGTTTTGTCAGAGGTTGTGGTTGTCATCAATCTTTGAAGGGATTTTTAGAGATTTTTGAAGAAAATGTTTGTGATTGTTGCAGCTGCTTGCAGTTACAGCTGCTGAGAGATTTAATAAACTGAACAATGTAGAAGCGAAGGTATGTTTAGACATTGAAGACTTAAATATGTAGAGCAGGAAGCCAAAACTCTTCTGTGTCTCACAGTTGACCGGATATTAGGTAAAATATGAAGTGCCTCATTTTGGCCTAATATCTTTCCACATGGTGGCACTAATGACAACATGTGTCAATATGTTGAGCACTTGCTCAAAAGGCACCTGTGTATCAAGTAGGATTACTTTAGGTTGTATAATATTTGAGATACAGTGCTTTCTTTTTTCACTCACCCATAAACTGTCATTCAAAAAGGGATTAATTTAATTAATTTAATTACAGATAACAGAATACAGCTATCAAAGCTGAATACAAATAATCTCATAACATGTTAATATTTAACATGTATTTTATTTCTACATTTATTTGCTTATTATTTATTCTGCAGATTCAGAGTTTACATTTAAAACCTATGAGTTTATAAGAATATTATGTATTTTTCAAGATGTTAATTACCAGCCGTGTAAAGTAGTTAAAATGAACCACACTTATATATAATGAAATAATCCAATAGCACAAAATATAGATTACACCATAACACACTTTAAGAATGCATTGTTGCATAGTTGTAGTTTTATTTAATCTTTTTTGGTTTTGTTTGTTTTTTTATATATATTTTTTTTTAATTACTCGAGATTATTTTAGTACCACTTGTGCCACTACTAATGTATATAAATGTAGCATTTTAGTTCCAGACAGTAAATTACCTGGGGAAGTGGGCAGGGAACAAATATAGGTGCAGAAACAAACATTTACAGCAGGAATTCTTTTCTCAGAGATTTTATATGAAGCTTATGACCTTCATAATTTTCTCCTAAAAGTATTACATGTGCACTGTATGTCTGGGGTTCATGTAAGGGCTGGACTGCACAGTCTTGTGAGGAAATTGCAGTTTTTGAGACCGTAATTTTTGAGTCTAAGTTTGTCATGCAGTGGCACATGATAAATTACATATTTCAGAAGCAGCATGAGAAAGTGCTCGACTGCCCTAATAGCTTTCCATTTGCAATATTATTTCCTCGATTATGTTAGTCCTCCACTTCTGTCTCAGTCTGGAGCTGTAGCAGGAGATAAAATAAGCTTTTTTCATTCCCCATGTGAGTTTGGATGTACCTTTCCAAATTGCAGATAGCAGGCGAGTGGGGGAGACTGACACAGGAGGGACAGAGCGCACACATGGGAGAGAGAGCACTGTGCTAATTTCTCTAATGCTCATATACAACTGCACTGTACCTCTTTGGTCATTACAAATATCAATGTAAAAAGTACATGAGCAATCGTAATAGCCCTCCTGCTGTAGCAGCTGTAATTTTCTTTGCCCTATTACATTTAGTAATGAAAAATCCACTTAGACAGCTCAACCTCTCTTTTAGGCCTCCATCAAAATGAGCAAATGGTTTCTCTTCATGGCAAAAACATACCTCTTTACGTGTGTGTGTGTGTGTGTGTGTGTGTGTGCGTGTGCATGCCTGCTGAGGCTTGAGAATGTGAATCATTAAAGGAATAGAAAATTATGAGGAAATTGGACTTAGGAAACAATAAAGTACCTTCCTACTTTGTTTTGGTTCATCTGGATGGATGGAGGGGATGATTATTGTGGTTTGAAAAGGAATGAGGAATGAACCCATTTTGAACTCAGATCAAAGTTTTAAGTTCTTTTGTATCTTAACTGTCAAAAGTTTTTGCGGTCATGGGTAAAGTATGTTCAAGGTCATTAAAATTATTTCAATCTGAATATATTTATTATTGTCTCTGAAAGTTGGCCCAGTGAAAGACTGGTGACCTGTCTAGGACGTACCCTGCCTCTCACCCAATGTCCAGCCCCCCATGACCCTCAAAGGACAGGAGGTATAGATAGCAGATGGACGGATGGATATTTTTACTATAACATTACCAGCATTAACTCCAGATTACAGCAATCCTATACACATGTACTGTACATCATATTATAGAAGAAAAGACATAGGTTGATGGAGGTTCGTCCAACAGCAACTGTAACTGTAACAATGTAGAAATACCCTGTTGTTAGAGTCATGCATTCAATTTTTTTGCTTAAGTAAATAAATGTAAGTATTAGCATCAAAATATAGTTTAATTACAATACTAAAGTAAAAGTACTCATAATGCAGATTTACCTGTTTCAGAATAATGTTACATAATTGGATTATGATTACTGATGCATTAATGTATAGGCATCACTTCATTGTTGCAGTTGGTAAAGATGGGTCTGATTTTGAATACTTCATATACTGCTGAGCAGCTTAACATACAATAAAACATCATGATTCATTTACTAATTAGCAGCCAAAACATATGAGGGCGGCTGTCTGGATCAAGCCTGCATTTTTGACATCAAGTTGTGGTCAGAATGAGCTGACAGCATAGAGTGCTCCAAACTGTAGTAGCTCTGTGGTAGTAGTCAGATACATATTGATGAGCAATGAACAAGACCAAGTAACTAACTAACTGCCAGGATATTTCTGATATTTGTGAATCTATATCTCTGTATATCTCTGCCCATTACAGCTTAATGTGGTCTAAGGTAGGTAATGCAGCTGCATGGAGTAGAAGATAAAACAGTAACACACAAATAACACACTTTTGCAAGTTTTCAAAAACATCTTAGTTTTGAACACGAAGAAAACATACATATTTCTATGCATATATATCTATATTTTTGTACACATTTTATCCATCAAACTAATGTTGAACACATAATCTTTTCTGTGACAGAGAATCCTGAAATAAAACTGTTAGACACAATGTATGAGGGGTAAGATATGAAAAAGACCATAATGATTTTAAAGACGTATCTTGCAATTAAGGAGAAACAATTAATCTGATCTTTGACCTCTTACTGATGACTCAGGTGAATGATGGTTAACTAGACTTAATGGGAAAGCTTATTAAAGCTCGGTGAGGCAACTCTGAAAGAGTGCAGACAAACGATTGACAGGCCCATAATACAGCTGGCCTCTCTCTACGTCCTACTCTCATACTACCGAGTCATTACTACCATTTGAATACAAGCAGGATGTACTTGAGAAGCAGGACTTAAAAGAAAAGAAACCAAAGGTACTCTGTAAAGAGATGAATGAGTGATTTTGCTGTGACAAGGAAGAGAATGGTTCGCTTCCCCCACTTGTCCTTTCTTTCTCCACAGAGACGAGGCAGCCTGACAAGCTGGCCATTAGGAAGGTAATTTGACAAGCTGTCGCTTCGCCCTTACACCTCTTGAACATCATGAAGCCTTGTTCTGTACCGCTACTTAATCTTAAGAGAATATGCATGCTGGAAAAGACTACAGAGGAAGGCAAATGACAGCTAGTGTATCAAACATGTGCTCTGCTCAGGTCAACATGGCTCTCTGAACTCAGTGGCACTTAGAACAGTGAGTTAGTCAATCAGTTGGTGAAGGGGTGAAGGCATCACAGTCGTTTGGGTGAAGGCATCACAGTCGTTTATATGTCACTAGGGTGTTAATTTGTGGGTACGTGCAACTGTCTGTGCGCTTGTGTGTGTGTTTATTACCGGTGTTAATGCCTTTAATTCACAAGGCAGGATATGAAATGAAAGGTCACCATCAGGAAACCATTGGGACAAGAAGGAATTAAGGGGAAATGAGATTAGGAGGTATGTAGGTTAAACAGAGAAAGAGAAAATACTTAGGAATGGGGGAGCTTCTATACGGAAAGAAACTTCACGTTTCAGAAAGTGTCTGAGGAGTTCTTTGTTGGAGGATGTACTTTATGCACATTTGCGCACACAGGAGAGATAGAGGAGTAAAGGTTGAGGTGACCTCAGTGTGAATCCAGAAAACACACACACACACACACACACACACACACGCACACTCACTCAGTCAGTTTATTAGGAACACCTCGTTTGCACACTAATGCAGTCTAATACAACAGTCCTGCGATAAATGTTATCAAACAATGCAGTTCAACATATTTAGTTCAACAGGATCACAGATTATAATTATTATAAACTTCATGGAGGAAGGATTTATTAAATGACTTTCGTATAAGACTGCAGTAGCTAGTTGCTTGGTGTATATGTATATATATATATATATATATATATATATATATATATGTAAATATACATGATACACCCAGAGACTGAGAGGGTGGCAACTGCATGTGTTGTTGCCGTAGTGATTGGCATACAGGAATAAACCTCCAGTCGTCTTGCAAATCAAAGCTGTAGGCATATAACATATGGTCACAACCCACCATGCAGCTTTTACTCTTATGGTATTGCAGTTGTGCCACGCTTTTATGTCTTCTTCACCATCCAGTGTCTCTTTCTTATTTTTTCTTTTCCAGGCTCACTTCTGGTGCCTTTGCTCTCTCTCTGCATTAAGTCTTGTTAGTCTGTTAAAATTGATATTCTGTACTTTCTATGCCATTTTTGATCGATAGGAGATCAACACTGCACTTAATAACTGCACTACAAATAATCTAAAACTCATTTGAGACAGAAGTTCTTTCTAAGTATATAGTTATAATGGTGTTGTGTTTTAAAATATTGAAAAAGCTTTAAGTGTTTGCACCTTTTCAGATTATTATATGTGCAGGGAGTGAATGATTCATACCCAGTGTGTTAGCAGACATCAGAAAAAAATTATATAAATACACATACATATCAGCCAATGGGACATTCACACATGGATGAGTTTGGTAGATGTTCATCCCTATAAGGGTGGGCCTAATGAGGAATATTGGTGACATCATATTTGGTCCATAAAGTGGAGGTGTATTTAGTTATTAATGCAGTTTCTACATTTCTAATTTCTGAAAGTGGCAGGTGAATGTTTCTTAGCTAATGCTTCATACACAAATCAAATCCAATCCAATCCAAATGACTGGACTGGTGAAAAAAAAAAAAACATGTTAAACCCATGTTTTGTTAATTCACAGTTTCACAGTTTTGTATTCATCACTGGTAAGAATACAAAACTGAGTTCATATTAAACTTAACTACTCCATCACATTTTAGTATCATCATAATGTGATAGTTAAGGCATTGTGTTTACACTGGAAGTTCAAGAATCTATGGACACTCAAGTGAAACTTCTTTTTTTTTTTTAAAGCCACAGTAGCAGCATGGCTCCAGCAGGGATGTCAATGTCAGTCTGTTGTTTTGTCAGTCAGGTCAGTTTTATTTATATATGGCTTTGGCACCAAAGCTAATATATTGTTCTGTTATGTTTCTAGTTGAAACCCTGAGCTATGCACTAGTTTAAAAAAAGTGTTTCCCACTTTGGTACTGTATCTCATGCTCTGACTTTGCGCTTATTCTTTAACAATATAAAGGTGCTAATGCTGCCTGTTCCTTGTTCAGATGTGTGTGTGTCTAACTTTTCTTTGGCTCATGTCAGTTTTTATAATTTTCTGTCAAGTTTTAACAAAGGAGGTATATAGGGAGGTTAATGAGTGCATCATGTTTGTATTTAATACCTCGACTACCAACTGCAGGTCTCTCTCTCTCTCTCACACACACACACAGACACACACAAACACACAGATAAGCTATTGCACTCAGGGAAGAGCAGGGTTATGTTGCCTGTGGAAAAATTATACAAACAATCAAAATTAGTCATTCATTTATGCACACTCACACACATGACAAACAAGTCTTGGATGTCTATGGGGACATTATCAAGTCTTATTAATGGACCTGATCAGAAATGGTCCAGCTGGCTGCTAACTGTTGCTCGTCCATTAGAATGCATTATCACACTCTTGCCCTCTAACCATGTTTGTTTTTCTATTGACGCCAATGCTGCCTAATTGTCTCTTATTGAGCTCCCCATAATGTTAACGAATTTAAATCTTGCATCGTAGATAATTTATTCGGTTTTAACATTAGGGATAGTTATCACGGCTCTCAGAAAAGGGAACCAAGAGCACGACTCAAGGGGCAGGATTCAAAAAATTTGAGCAGGCAACTGAAGTATAAAGATTTGGGCTGAGGCAAAAATCCAAAAACACACAGGCAAGGTTAAAAACACAATAAGGATCAACATAGTCAGGCAAAGAGCAGAGCACCAGAAAGCTAAAGCACATGGCACAAAGAGAATCTGACAGAGAGCAAGTGGAAACGAACCACTGTATATCTTGGGGAGCTAATGAGGGAATGGGGAACAGGTGAGTGGGGAGGAGGAGCAGATCAGGTGATTCTACTTGCGGGAAAGGGGGTCAGGTGGGAGTGGCAGGGTCTGAAGTGACAGCAGAATTCAAACTTTCATGCACAAACAACTGGGCTGAATGAATGGAAGGATGAATGAGTAGACTGATACCCAAAACCATGACAATGGTGTGTTTTTTCTCTTTAAACTGGTAACAAGGAGGATGCAAGTAAATATTTCCAGTTAATAATGTCTCATTGGTGGTTGGTGGGAGTTTTTCTCCAGGTTTCAAGTAAATGTCCAGTCTCAGTTCTCACAAGCCTGGACTAAAATGAAACATGCATCAGCTCTGTCTGCTCTAGTAGATTACTATTCTGTCTTTCAAATTTGCAAATCTTTAATAACCTATTCTACACAGATGTAACAGTAGTCTCTGTGTTTATTTGCAGCCATTTTATCTTCTTGCAGCCACTTAAAATCACCTCCCTCCGTGACCCGGGCGTTCTGAATCTCAGGTTGGATCCTTCTGCTTTCAAGCTGCTCAATTCAAATCAATCATCTGTTACTGAAAAAAAACTGAGATGCCTCTCACTCTGAAATCCAATTTGATGAGCCTAAATACAACAGTGGATTGGGGTGGGGGGGTGGGGGGGGGGGGGGGGGGGGGGGGGGGGGGGGGGGGAATGAGGAGTGGGAGGCAGGAAATTATAAAGGATATAACATGGATGGACAGAGGGAGACGAGGGCACGGACAAAGCTGAACTGAGGCTGAGGGAGAGGGAAGAGGTGTTTAGGGAGTAGGAGAGTGGATGGGGAGAGGACAAGAGGAAGGCACAGGAGAGAGGTGTTCATTGTCCTATGTTCCAACAGAGATTGAGGAAAGGTGTGTGTCCTATGAGAAATGTGTGAGACAAACAAGTACTATATGTATTTTATATATATATATATATATATATATATACACACACACATATATATATATATTTACCTTTTATAGCTGAATATACTGTACTTATACTGCCATCTATTTGTCTTAAATTTTTTTTTACCTGTTTTTCTTGTGTGGAATGTGCTACTGTGTATAAGTAAAGGCTTGTCTCATTTACTGAAGATGGAGCACAGGAATTGGAAGCTGATTTTTCTTACTTGCAGTTTTAATTATTCTATGTAAAGAGTAACAGCTGCACACTGATGCCAAACACCATATTTTTTTTAAAATTGGACAATGTTCAATCTCAGGGGCTTGTTTCACAGAGACAGATTTTGGCCATAGCTTAGATCAAACAGAGATTCAGAGAGACATTATTATTTATTGTCATATCATATATGTCATTATCATTTATTGTCATATAATTTCTGGGTATATTAAGACTTTTTCTAAACTATAAAACATGGCGGACTGAGCAACCGCATCAAACCTGCTCAGCTCTGTCCACTGCAGCAGCCTTCTGGAAAATTTTAACAACAACTTTCCTTTACAACAGTTAACTGGGGGAAAAGATTGTAGCAATTGAAGAATATGTTCAGTGCAGTGCAGACCTGTGCTGTGGCGGCCTCTTAATGTGGCAGATATCAGCACAGCTAACATGTCAGTCAGGTCCAGGATTGTTTCACTGGACAAATGAAAACAACTGACATTGTCCTCGCTGCTGTATATTTCAATTTACTATGCTACTAAAACTAAAAACTCTTTCCCTTTTCACTGATTGCTCTGTATTATTGTTAGCAAACCACAAATTATGAGCCAAGTTTTCCTTTTTTTGTCATCTGGCTGTTCTGGTCAGCAGGTGTTGCCGATCGTCACCATGGAAACATGGCTTTCAGTTCAGAGAAAATATCCAAAATCATTTAATGATAAGATGAAAGTATTAAAACAGACTCATCATCATGTTTTACTATTAACATAGGCTACAAAAACATATATAATGTGATGTCAGTGTGTAGGCATTTACCTTGCACATATCTATGAGTTACACTCTTTTTTGGATCAAAATATTACAAAAATGATGAATAGATTATTATAATTTAAAAACTAACACAAATAATAATTACTTTTTTATTTAAGAATACATACAGATGTGTTTATTCTATAGATTCACAGGTCTTTACACCAGGCATGCAACAACCTTCGTCTTCCCACACACAAGGTTTTTTGAATTCAGTAATTTATTCCCTTTTTGCTGCTCAGCTATACACTGTATTCTAACTAATACTTTGTACAAATTCAAATGTGTCTAATAAAAAAAAAGACTTAAATTTATCTGTAAATATCACAACACACACATTTTGATCCTAACACACACACACACTCCTAATGACATGATGTGTATTCACTGCTTTCTATCTTTATACACCCTAATACTCAACATTCTCTAATTTACTAATATCATTATCTGCATCAAGGCTGTTTCAATTTAACCTTTTTTAAACCTTTTTTCTCCTTTAGATTCATTGTGTGGTTTGTGTTGCCATGCAGCCGCACCTTCATTTCTTCATTTCTTCGTTTTTTTTTTATATTTTGGTCTCCCTCACACATTTAGTTGTTGTTCCAATCCCCGATTTCCCAATGTTATTTCATTGTTATTTCTAAGGAAGGCAGAAATTAACTACGCAATTGCCTAAAACACAGTGGTCTTGTAACATTTTTACAGCTTTTTTGATTTCAAACAAGCCACTATCAGTTATCTACTGTATTTCCATTGGGAATGAATAGATGTTATGTTAGTGCTGCTGATTATCAGAACCATAAGTGCCTACTAGTCTGAAACTACAGAGAAGGAGCCTGATTAAATGCAGCAGAGAAGCAATGCCCACCATTACATATTCTATTCTTTTCATTGTTCGGTATGCAGTGCTGACCACCATGATCATACTTGTTCCTCATTCAGCTGTGAATTCTTGTTCTTTTGTTCTGTTTCTCGCACTGTTGTTTGAACTATAAAAAAACCCCTTGTCCTTCAAAGTAACTTTCTTGTTCACTAAACTTCATTTTACAGTTTTATATTTAAAATTCTACATTTTACAGATTTTGTGTCTCAGTGCAGCTCATATGTGGATGCACAGCGAGCTGAGGGCGATTCCAGGCTGAGCCGATGGATCCTGTATAGGCCTCTTGAAACAGGCCTGGTGCACAGCTTAGCTTACAGCTAAGATGCATCCCCTTGTCGCAAGAAGGTCCTAATGCATCCTCAAGGGCCATCCAAATGCTCTTTGCTGCCTCGGTCACCATGGAGATTTGTCTAATTCAGCAAACGATAGGGTTAAATAAGTACACATTCAGTCGAGCATGAACAGCAGCGAAACATGTAAACACTTGTTGGATGCCTGGAACAACGGACTGCATGAAATAGAGAGACTAGACATGGTACTTTGATATGCTTTTAAAATTCACATCTTTCCCCTCCTCCACTCAGAATAAAAAAAGGATCTTTTAGTAGCTGTTTGTGGAGGGACACTAAATGGGATCCAAAATTGATGGAAAGATGGACAGAAGAGCTGGTGGAGGGATGGCACGAATGTAAAGCTTGAATAGAATTAAAGAATTAAGCAGCACTTGATATTCTTCGGGCCCCTGAGGCCATTAGGGGAGCGGCGTGCTTTCTAAATTAGAGTAATGAGGAGTTTGGTACCCAGCTAGCTACATGAAAAAAGGACAGAGGGAAAGAGGGGAGTGTAGGATCAAGACAGAAAACACATGATTCTTTGAGACAGAGAAAGAGAGAGAGCCAAAAAAACCCAAAACCTTCAAATTTCAATCACACATATCTAATTGGTTCTATAGGTTCAGGAACAGTTCTCTGATGAGTTTGTGTGCAGAATACATTTGAAACACTCAGGTTTTCAGAGACACAGGGGGGTAAACAGAGCAGGGAGAGGTGGGAGTGGGGTGGCCGTGATAAGAGAAAGAAAGGAAGCGAGAGATTGAAAGAAAGAGGGAAAGATAGAGAGAGACAGAAATGTGAATCACACACTGCTGCTCTGATCCCAGCGTGAGTCCATCTCTGTCCCAGCCAGACCCCCCGCCTGGCCTCCGGGGAATTTGTGTGTGTGTGTGTGTGTGTGTGTGTGTGAGAGAGAGAGACTGACAGAGAGAGAGTGTGCATTGGTCAGCGAGCGTATGCACATCAGGTGTGTTTTTGTGCACACTTGCATGTATCTGTGTGAGGTCTCCCAGTGGGGGTGAAAGCACATGGGATGAAGTGCACATGCGGCTCAACCCACATGTAGTCATAAAACAGTCGCTCGGCAGAGGTTTTTCTCAGAACCTGCCACAAACAAGCGTTGCTGAAGGGGAGAGAGGCTGCATTATTTCTGAGAACAAACGGCAGAAGAAAAAACACTCGACTCCTGAATCGTCAACACTCCTGGATGCAACTTGATCTAAACGGTTAAATGGGCATCATTTTCTTTTTTCTTTTTTCCTGGCCTTGAAAAAGATTTTCTTTAAAGTCGTGGGCAGATAGAAAGGCTTACACAGCAAGCTAATTCAAAGAACAGCTGTCAAAGAAAAACAATGCGCAGCATCAGATGTTTAATGGGGCCACATTGTGTTGGTGTTTCACAGATCCTCCTCAGAATATCTTGATCTGCTCAACATGTTCACAGAACACTAACATCTAATTCACATTCCCACTCTGGAGGCCAGCAAAAAGATGGATAATGATCACATGAATGAGGAGCTCAGTGTTGTGATGTCAGGGGAGACGTGGAAACACAGACTGTGTATACAAATAATCATCATGTTTCAGCAAATTTCTGATCACATTATACTGATACAGTTACTCAACAGGACTTTAAGGAATAGGCTAACATTTTGAGAAAAATCTGAAGAATGATACCACTGTCATATAGAGACCAGAAGGAAACAGCTAGCCTAGCTATGTCCAATCAACACAACAAAAAACACCTACCAGCACCTATAAAGCTCACTAATTAACACATTACATCATTATTTTTTTTTGTCTGTAGAAAAACTTAAGTGTAAAAGCAATAATTTGCTGTGAAACCAGTTGCTAAGAAAAACAATGGATACTCCTGTCAGTCTCTGGTCATAGCCAAGAAACTGTCCAGCACATAACTGCCCATAAAATACTGAAACTGTAATTTTACATTTAATGCTTGTTTCATCTTTTCAGCTAACCCCCATAAAAAAAGTTTGGAAATTTGGACTATTCCTTTAATGTTTTCTTTAAAAAAAAAAAAAAAAAAAAAATCGCATTATCACAAGATGCAATGGTGCAAGTTAATATTTGCTACCCAGTCAGTAGGAAGTGGTGGGCTTGTACAGTAGGGAGAGGAGAAAAGGTAAAAGTCTAATATCTCTGGTATCAGTCTGTCCGATAGAGAAATAAATGAGTAAACATGTTATTTCTGGACTTTACACGTTCTTGCTTTGTGTGAATTTCTCTGGGTGCTCCACTTTCCTCCCACAGTCTGAAGACATGCAGGCTAGGTGAATTAGAAACTCTAAATTGCCTGTAGGTGTGAATTGAGAGTGTGAATGTGTGTGTGCATCCATATGTGTCAGTCTTATCCAGGGTGCACCCTGCCTGTTTGTGCATGGAGAGGCCCTGGAACAGTTTGATGGATATATGGAAGGTGTTCAGACTTAAGATTTTAAGACGAGCGCTCCATCACGTATACGTATATAATACTAAAAAATAAAAACATTATGAAACACACTAGTTTCTAATTTTTTGATCAGTTCACTGACCAAGCCCCTAAACAGCTTGTGTTCACTGCACAACTAAAAACAAATCATTTGTCACCACTGTTTCTGTATACACACGTTAACACTAATAAGCAAGGTGCATATTTGCATATATATTATCAAAGGCAGATTTCCCGATCCCACATTTTCACAACACTGCACAATGACTCCAGGCCCGTGGTTTTGTACAGTTTATTGGATTTAAAACACTTCTAATATACTGTAATCTCTGTGTGTGTTTCTGTATAAATTATGTTAATCTGACTAACATGGTCACTACTTTTGTGTGTAATTTTCTGATGAAAAACATGCCCTGCCACTATTCACCACAATTAATGTACCAGCGCATCTATTCGTTTGCACACATTTGTCAGGGATTCTCCTGTTTAATTTCTCAGTCTGCGCCAAGACACGTCCATGTAATTATGTGTCAACGAGCAATTAAAGCATCAATTAAGGTTTGTTAACCAGAGAGCATATCATGGAGAACAGTGATTAGGCACAATAGTCACATAAATGTTTGTGTAGCTTGATAAGATTGTCAATAAGCTGATTACCTACACTGTGAAAGGATTATCATTACAACTACAATAACTTACTGGCAACAATTAGTCAGTAAGTGGCTCTAAGTTACACCTACGGTTAAGTTACAAGCCACAGCAGCTTACATACTGTAAATAAAATGAATCACAGTATGCCTAAAGGTAAAAGTAATTACAGTATTGTACTGTAAAAGGAACTAGACAGTATTGCCTCTGTCCACATTTTTTACTAGCACAATTCCACTGTGAAAGAAGTTGGATGCAGGAATGTTTGTTATCGCAGTGTGTGATTTACTGGAACAAAATCCAGAGTTTTGACATCAACATTGACAGCAGGCAGTGAATCTGAACCTGAAGTTCCTTTTATCTTATAATAAACATGATATCATCAAAAGATTTGCAATGTCACGTATGTCATGATACTGTAACTGTAAAAACAGTTTTAACAGAAAGACATACTGTACATATATAGTTTCTATATCTAGTTCTGTTTTAAGGGTTTTTATGGGCATCTATCTATCTATCAATCTATCTGAATAATCATCACTTCCACTGATTGTGTATCTCCTACCCTCCACCTTCTGCTCTTCTTTTCTCTTCTGTCTTTTCTAATCATCCGTCTAAGTGCCTCTGTGAATCCGTCCAAACTCCAGTTTCAATCAATCTGTTTTCTAACGTTCCGTGATCCACCTCCATATGCTTCCTTCATCCCAGCAGCCTCTCTCTCTCCTTCTCTCCCTCCGTTCCTCTTCCTATTGTGTGCTCTTTCGAGTGGATGACAACTTCATCTCCATCATTCAGTTTCTCTGCCCTCTTCTTCACCCCCCTCTTCTTCTGCTGGAGTGGTGCTACAGGACAATTCAATATCCACCAGTCTTGGCCTCCTAATACTCACCCTCTTCTCTGCTTTTCTGTTTTCCATTATTCCAACTTTCTCTGTCCCTCTGTGCTCGTATCTCCTCTTTGCTGCGTGTTTTACTGCATCGGTTCTGTAATAAAAACATGGAGACATAATTTCATAATCATTATGCGCACTATCCAACCTATTAAAGTAAACCTTTAATATGTTTAAATTTGACATTTGAAACTATTTTTTTTATACTATTTTGTTTATAAAAATGTGCAAATACCCACCATATAACATAATGTAGTAGACAGACAAACAATAATACACATGAGGATTGAAAACTTTCTCACAGTATATTCACAGATCTTTTTTGTTTAGATCAGATCTTCATTTTCTGTAGGGCAGATTTACTTTAAGTTTTCAGATAATTACTCCAAGATTGCAAGCTCCAGTATAGTATAAACTATAGCTCAACTAATAAATGCAAATAAATGCATGAGCTATTTTAGTGACAATCTAATTTTGAACAAAAAAACAAAAACAAAACACATGCAGTGAAACTAAAAGTTACTGTAATGTTCAGCCAAATGATTTGATGCCAGTGTCTTTCTTTATCTTTATACATTGTTACTTTTAAACTGTTAATTTTAAAAAGATAATGCATATTAATTAAACATAAAGTAAATGTGTCCATGTTGGATGAACAGCTGATTTCACCCGTCATATGAACACAAAATACAAACAGAACATTTGTAACCACTATTTCTTTACGATAAACACAGTCTAGCCTCATTTGGCAAGATGTGAAAAGAAAAAGCATATTACTAAAAGGCACATTATTAAATCACATAGTCTCACACACATACTTACTATGGTATTATAATGTTGTTATTGTGTCATGTTATTAAGATTATTTTTATGCATTAACCACTGAGGATATACAGGACTCAAAAGGGTCTATGAACACAAATTTGATTGGCACAGAAATAAGATGGATGCACCATATAAAGTGAGCAACATCTTTGATCAAATGACACAATCTTAAAAAATATTCTGTCCTGTTTGTTTTAGTTTTCCAAACTCTTTAGTTCTTGTCCCTCCTCAGAAAAGACACTCAAATCATCCTGAATTCTCAAAATTCCCAGGGACATTTCTTTCAGATCTAACAGCTCCATATTTTAAGGACACAGGTTTTCTTGATGTTGCTGACAAACAAGAAAATGAAAATAACCTCACTGGGATTTTTTAAATTTTTATGGGGGGGGGGGGGGGGGGGGGGGGGAAGGGAGGGGATACATGGTAACACAGAGACTAAAAACGCCCAATGTGTCAGCATCTGATGGCTGAGTCTAATGTTCCCTCTCTGTGGGTGTGTGAAATTCACACATGTGAACACACCTCCTGCCCGCCGAGAAGGGAGCCATCTGACCTTTTGCTTGTGGTGGATTTAATGAAGAGACTGTCATTTGCCATCCCTGTGACCGCATGCTCGTCTCACACATGAAGATGTTGAAAATGCGCACCCTTGATACCCTCCTCTTTGTTCAGCAGGCGGTCTGAGTCCATCATTTCTGTCAGTATTAATAAGCCCGCCACTTGGACAATCGGCCTGTCAGTCAAACCAGAATAACTGACTGGTCTATGGTAGCCTGATGAATAGGACATGCACTTTAGTATGTTTTGGGGAAAAGAAGACACCACTGACATCCAGTGGCCAAGTAATACATTGCTTTTATTTCGGTACTGCAAGGAAAGGCAGATATTTTACTTATTTTAAATATATTTACTTTTTTGTTTAATTATTAATAGACTGATTTATCACTTTAATATTACAGTTGGCAAAGATGGGGATAATTTTAATTACTTTAAATGGTACTGCTGGGTAGCTTGTGAACTTACCTCTGACGATCAATAAAGTCTTAACTTATACACACACACACACACACACACACACACACACACACACACACACACACATTTAATATTAATGTGACATTAAGATTGATTTTGTTCTTTTGTACAAAACCACTGAAGGACAACTTTATTGAAAAAAACATTTTAAACTGTACATTAGTAAAAAAAAAAACAACAACAAAAAAACAGCATACATATCTACCATTGAGGTGTGTGTTTTTGTTGACAGTGATTCAAAGCACCAAGCTGCAGTTGAAGTGTGTGGGGGGTGCGAGTGAGCAGCAGCCTTGAAGACTGCTCTGACTGTATACTTCCCCGATTGTCACGTTCCATGGCTCATACTCCGTCACACTGCAAATAAAACACACACACATACACACACACAGACAGTGAATCAGCTGTATTCATTCTAAATAGTTGGTCGTGATATATTTATAACTGTATTGAGATGCCAGAAAAAAATTCTGATAAGGCGCCACTTATGAAGGGTTTATAAGCTGTACTTTACTGCTTTATTAATGAGTAATACATCACTTGCTAAAGCTGTATAGCTTAGTTACAAGATATTATAGAGAACATTAATGGGTACTTATGTTTTCAACCTATAGTGTATAAATGGATTTTGGTCCACATATTCTACAGCCTTCTTCCAGAAGATAAGTGGTCAAACAGTCTACTGGAGAGGTTTGAAGATTTAAAGAGCTAGCTTGAAAGACAACAAGTGTCTTGCTGGAGGAGGATTTTGCACAACCTGGCATCCCAAAAGTTGTTCTTATTAATGACTTAGAACTTACATATAAAGCATAAGTAAGTTATATATTCACCATTAACAGATCTATTGATTACAGCTTATAAATGCTTTCTAAATGTTGACTTATAAGAAAGGGGTATCAAAAACATCTACACAGCTGGGTGAACAATGCTGAGGATATACACAACTTAAGAGTAAGTGCAGCAATTCAGAAGTACAGACATACACACACCTGTTATATAGCAGTGTGCAGCAGGTGACCAGTTGTGTGCTGCTTGTCACATTGGTGTTGTTGAACTCCGTGCTCAGGAAACGTGGGCACTGAAGATCAGGGATATACAACATACCTAGAAGCCCACAGAAAAAACCTAAATTAGATACTAAATGCTGTAATAACACCAATTACCATGGGAAGAATTACGTGTATCACTAAATAAGAAAACAATATTATTATATTTATATAGTATTGAAAAATGTGGATACAGTAAATGACAGGGGGAGGCACAGATAGACTCAGTAGTCACCTGCAATACAAGCTGTCATGAAACAGGAGACACTGCCTGCAATCAAAGCTCTGAGGCCACAACTGGAGATGTCAGACCGTCTATCTGGGGCCATGGTTGCTGGGAAAACAACAACTATATGTTAAAAGGCAAAAACTGCAAACAAGACTTTAAAAGCAACAGGTACATAACAATAATGTGTAGATAACAACCAGCAGCAAAAGAAACCACCAGAACAATTCATTCATTTGTTTAGTATATACATATTATACATATGTATGTACAATATATTGTCAGGTTTTATATTTTTATGGTAAAATGATAAAAGATAAAATGATCACAGTTGATTCTCTGTCTTTCACATCTTGTATTAAACAGGCTAATTATTGTTTGACACTTTCTTATGCTTGCAACTGTATTGCACTGTGCTACAAAGAGATTTAATTGTAAAGTGCATTTATCAAGGACTTGACATGTCAAGGGCAATGCAATTTAGGAATGTTCAACTTCTAACTTCTTCAAAGGAATAAATAACACCTTCTTCACATAGCCTAATTTGCCACACTGAAGTCTTTTCAACACTGTCTTTTTATCATAGTTATTTGGCTACTTTCAGATCTTGACCTTTCATCACACATTTCTTTGATTTGCTGCTGGTGGCTTTTGTGGAGCATACAAGGTATTTTTCACTGTCACCATATTTTTTATGTTTGCATAAGCACACACACTTCGATTGTTACTTTGTATGTTAACAGTTGTTGATGTTATGGGTTTGAGAATTGGGGTGGAGTTTCTTTTTGTTTTTGTTTTTTGGCTATAAGGTAGCTACAGGCTAAATGAAACAGAATTAACTCTCGTTCAGCCCACATGCTATGACTTGCTTAAATGTAACAGATGGATTTCTTGTCACTTACTCCCACTTGTGCCAGCCAAAAAAGTCAAAGACACAACTCATTTCATCATCCTGTACATTTCTATGTTGGTGGCAGCAGTAGCTAGTACATTTTTTTTTACATTTGGGAAAGTAAAATGCTGAACTGAAATTACAACAATATTTATCAGAATTATGGAACCATCCAAGAACTTCATGAACTTTGCCTGTTTGGCATTAATGCTCAGCCTTGCTAACAGCTCAGAGGTGGCACTCACACAGCTCTCCAATTGATATCCCCAGTGAAGCAAAGTTGGAAAATCCACACAAAGCGTAGGTTGCGATGGTTTCAGAGTGGACCTATATGAGGAAACAGAAAAAAAAAATCCAAACAGACTTTGACTTTGATGCCTCACACTTACTACTACATTCGTTCTTCATTCGTTTTCTATGTCACATGTAACTAAAGGCAAAAATACTACTTTACATTTTTCTTCTAATGTGATACCAGTGCCACATGGACATGGTCCATTACATTATTTTCATTCCACTTTTATCTCCTGATGACGGTGATACCGTGAACTAAAGCAAAAGTGAGAACATTAGGTGATGATTGAGACTTACAGAAATATACTGCTTCATGTTGTTCATGTATTCAGGCCCTCCTGCCTGTCGCCTCTTAATTAACTCAGACAACTTCTGATATGCCACAAACTCATTGAGGAATGTCTTTATGCCAATCAGCTCAGCAACAATGAAACTATCCTCCCAGGAAACACCCATCATGAAGGAGAGTGGCATGAACACATAGGAGCAGATGAGCTAAAAGTGGGACAGATAGAAATAAAGGCAGTATGAGTATACACCTGTGGGTAAGTAGGTACATGTTGGAGAGTTGGTATTTGTGTGTGTGGTCAGCGCCTTCACCGCAAAGCTGAGCTGTGGGCAGTCAAACATCCCACCCAACCAGGAGAGGACAGCATCGAAAAAAGCCAACAGTGCCAGGAAGGAAATGAGGTTGGCAACAATGTTGGCCACTAGACCCACAGCACAAGATGCACCTTGGGATGCCGCCTCCAACACATTCTTACTCTGTCTGAGGAGACACCAGCATTTGAGAGGTTATTTGACTCTCAATCCTCTGACTAATATCTCATCAAAATATTACAGTGTCATCAGCATACTGGTGTTGATGGGCTGCTGACATTTGAAATATTGCCCAACAAACAAAGTACAGCCCATCATTTTTATTCATTTTGACACTTTATTTTCACTAAAAGGAACTTGAAGCACCATGTCAAGTCATCTACCAAAATGTTTACTGCCTATTGTTCAGCAGACATGACCGTACCTGACCTGAACCTAAACATCATTTATTCTTTCTTAGAAATTTAGTGGAAAAAATGGCTGCAAACTCCCATGGTGTAACATTCGTAATGAAGACTTTGAAAAACCTTTACAAAAGCAGAGTTAGCATGCACACAGGATCTCACAAAACCAAATGCAGATATGAGGAGAGGGATGAATGAACAGATTCAGTGATTCTGCAAGTCAATCTTGTGGAATTTTTTTTAAACAAGCAAACAGTAGAGTTTGTCTTTATATATGTGTGTGTCTACTCTGGCCTCTCTTACCCTTTCTGCATTTTGAGGTCATTGCCACTGGTTGTTACATTCGAGGTCTTGGTTTCGGGCCAGAACGTCTTGGCGATGGCCAGGGAGGCTGGAGCGGACATCAGTGATGCTGTCAACAAGTGTGTTGGATCAACCTCAAAAGAGAAGACCATAGAAGATAAGGTCCGGTCAGTCCAGAGTCTGTTAAGTTTTGAAACTGACACTAGACAATTCCCCTATGTCCTTAGACCAGAAATGGAAAATTATCAGGCTATATTTTAAACAGTGCTCCTAAAGTTTTCTTTTATATCACCTTAGTTCTTATTGTTATAACTTTGGCATATTACAAATGTCTTTCGGCTAAAAGTGGTGATTTGTTTGTCATAAAAAATGTGTCACAAACACAATATTAATGCAATTGTAGGTTTGGCTTCGGAACTTTATACAGGTAAATCACAGGTATTCCCAACCTAACACTGAAATAAAAAAAATATATATATATTGATAACCCTTCAGTGAAATTTGATCATTCATGTCCTAATATGCTTATTGACAACCATCATTTTTGTTTAAATGGCTCAGTTGTTGATGACAACATGCCACAAACTGGACTTTCACCTTTGATATTTACCATTTGCTTAAATATTGACTCAACTATGATGATCTCAGTGCATTCCTCATCTTCTCATCCCCTCCCTCCCAAACATCTTACTCACCCCAAAGGAGATAAAGGCTCCTAAAATGGTGCCAGATATGCTGGCAAAACCTCCTGTCATCACAGCATGGATCTCAGAGCGAGTTAGCCCACTGATGTATGGACGAATCAGGAGGGGTGATTCTGTCTGAAAGACAGAGATAAGTGTACTGATAGTCATATCTGTGCTTGTTTGTTTGTTGTTGTTTATTGTGTTTACCTGTCCCAGGAATATATTTCCAGCTGTAGCCAGTGATTCTGTTGGAGAAGTTCCCATGGTAACCTGCATTACCAATCCAATCTGGGAAAAAAAGTATACAAATTAAAAATCTAAAAATCATGGTCCCAGTTGTTTCATTATGCTCCAATTTCCATTTGCTTTAAATAGTAATTTTTTTTCTTTTCCTTAAACCGACTTCCCTATATGAAGGGTTCTTTAAAAATAAATATTTTGAAATAACTGACCTGGCATATTATTCTCCATTCATGCACTTTATTTTCCCACTTTCTCACCTTGCATATGAGCCACTGCATGAAACCAATATGGTAGAGGATGGAGATGACAGAACTTAAAAAAATCAGTATAGGCATCACCTGGAGAGAGTCCAGAATCATCATTATCATCATCATCAGTATTAATAAGTATTAATAAGTATTAATAAGTATGTTTTCATGCTGGTGTCTGGATTTTGAGTCTTATCCTGGCTTTCATATTCAGAATATGACATTTGGAAAATTACAAACCTTGTTATTCTCATTACTATATACCTGATTCTGACCGATTTGTCAAAGTTGTGGCTCCTATTTTTCATTTTTATTGTGGCAGGTACAGTAGATTATCATTACATCTTTTATGCTCATCTTTTTTGTTTAGTTGATTAACTACTAGTGTAAGTTGAGGTACTGGGTAGGTAATGGGGTACCGTACGTCACATCATCATCATCATCATTGTTATTTTATTGTCGCGTTATTTGTGCATGTGCCTGTGTGCATCATACAGGTGTGTGTCATACCTTAAAGACAAAGAAGTGGTCTGTGTAACTGGCACCAAACACAAACCTAGACCCAACATCTGTGAATGACATAAATTTCTGTATGGAGGAGATTTTGAATCATTAGCAACTTGAGAAATAATTGATTGTTTTCATGTAACATGAGTCATAACTGTAATAACTGATAAATCCCAAAATGTGCCAAAGACATTTATGCTGGCAGAATAGAAAAAACACCCACAAGCCACTAACAAATTATATGTTTGTGTTTGTGTCTGCATGTATGTACTTCTGCTTGTTTTCCAAGCCATGCCAGTGCACGGACGCCAAATGTAGTCCTGAGAATCAGCAGACCAAAGACAAACTGTAGTCCAATCCCACAAAACAAAGTTTGCCAGGACCACTACAACACACACATACAATACATGATCAGAAATTAATTTGTGTCTAATGTGTGTACCTGTTGAACCTTGCATTTGCGTCCCTTACCCTGAATGGGTGTTTTGAGAACAGCATCATTAAGAAGATGAGGAGCAGCAAACCAAAGAAAGACACAAGCTGTCTGGTCCCCTGCTGGGCTGTGTCCAGTGCAAGCCAACACACCACAGCCACCAGCAATAACACATATATTATCCTGGAGAGAGAAAGAGAGAATGGCAGACCGGGCAGAGAGAGGAAAGGAGGGAAGAGGAGGAAGACAGTGGAGAGAGAGGAATGGAGATAGTCTGTGCATCTGTAATATGTGTAATGTATTGGCAGAGAGAAGGCAGGAATGTTGTTAAGAAGTTACAGGATGACAAAAACAGCAATTCCCTCTCTTTTATAAGAAAACGTTTTTATATAGTCTGTGCGTGTATTGCTTCGGAGAGGATTGGACTGTGTACATAGCTATTCAGTAACAACATTTTAAGACGGAGCCAGTGAGAAGACAACTTGCAACAGATTTTGCAGTCTTTTAACAGTGGTTAAAAATATCTTATATACACATCCAACTGACGCAGAGCAACATTAACATTCATTTGGGGTTGTGTTTCTGGCTGCCTGACAAATGTAAGTCCAATATTCACTCCCTCTTAGCCCTGTTTTTATCTCCACCAACTCCTGAGGGAAATAGTCTGCTCTTTAGTTGCTAAATGTTCCACTATGTTCAACACCTAGTGGCTAACTTTGTCTGTAGTTTGGCGCTTGGCTGTGCCTGAAAACGACACCACGAGAGTGGTGAGAGTGAAGTAAAAACAGTAAAGTTATACGCCAAAAAATGAAAACAAAGTACTGAGACATGGCATAAATCCTTGTAGACTTCAGGAGAACTGCAGAGTCAGGCAGTTATTCTCGTTAGATTACACACCTCAATCAATAGAAATAGTTGTGTGATCCAACGCTGATATAAAAATATTATTATAGCCACTATAAAATACTTTTTCTTGCTTATTCAGCTTCTATCCTGAGAGTAATTTGGTTTGCACTACATGTTTGTTTTTTTCATGCTATATTGTTATAACATTTATTATAGTCTATTATTTGTATCAACTTTACCTTTCTGCTGAGGAAACTGTCACTGAAGTGTCCTTGAGTTAGTGCAGTTACCTTACTTTCTTACTTACTTACTTTCTTTGTTTGCAATGTCATATAAGAAGGTATGTTCATGTTGGACAAATGTATCATGGCTGCAACAGTTTTTTGTGTCTTATAAGTTCATGTGGGCTGGACACTAACTAACTAACTAACTCTACATTAGTCCCAGCTACTAGGAAAGATCTTTAGTAAACTTTACAATGGCTTAGTTAACTATTTTTTGCAGCGTCATTATGGTGAAAAGACCAGGAAGCTTCTATCTGTCTTTTGATAGGGAAGGTGCCCGACCAGAAAGGGAAAACTGAAACAGGATTTGAACAGTGTCTCATTTCTCACCATCTGATCCAGAACCAGTTTCTGCCGAGAAGGACTTTGATGGGATGGAGCTCCTCCCACACCCAGTTGCCATAGCGCTCCATCACCCAATCCCAGACCAGAAAGAACATGGTTACCAAGGAGATGACCAGCAGCCCGACAGACCGGTGGAAGTTCAGAACACATGCCGCTATCACCATGGCAACGAATCCTGAAATAAATGTAGAATTAATGTGACTTATATCCCACCGTGCTGACAACATTTGAAACCTCTTTTATCAAAACTATTCTAATCTTTTCACGTTGTTGCTGCTTTACACCCTCAAATTAAGAAGCCACAAGGGGGTATGGTTGATGTTACCTTCAAAATTACTGGTCCACTGATCCACTGCACAGCTGAAACATAACTCATTTTCAAAAAACAAATTTGAGTTATCAGTGACTCTACATCACACTGTTGCAGTGGTGGAACAAGTAGTCTTTTTACTTTTACAAAAGTGAAAGTATCAATGCCACAGTGTAGAAATACTGAATAAAAGTGCAAAAGTCCATCCATCCATCCATTTCCTTCCACTTATCCAGGACCAGGTCGCGGGGGCAGAGTCCTCCAGACGTCCCTCTCCCCAGCAACATGTATTAAAATATACTTAAAATGCCAAAAGTAAAAGTACTTATTACGCAAAATGGCACATTTCGTTATTGGAATTTATAGTTACTGGTGCACCATGGTGATAAAGGTGGGGCTAATTTTCACTACTTAATACTTAACAATGCACGATAATTTAGTTGTTGATTATATTTTGTATTAATAACTTGAATCTGTGAAGTAACTATTAACCAAAGCTTTGCTTCTGAAATCACATGAGAAACAAACACAACAAAGTTTAGTTTTATCCATGAAGTCTGAAGTCCTGTAAACCATAAAAAGGATCATTTCAGATTTCAAACTCCTTCAGACCAGTTCTTATATATTTACTTTGTTTATTTTGTTTTCTTATCTTTAGTTTTCAAATGATGCAGTGTGTTTTCAACTGTAACGTAGTACACCCTCTACACTACAAATACTGAAGTGATGTGAACTGAATTGAAAAGAATGCAGCTGTTTTGCTTATTTGTCTTTGCAGTTTATATCACTTTCATGTGCAGCTGATTAATGAGCTGGAATATTTTTCATTCACCTATTTATAATGTCACACATCACAAAATGGACAAGAAAATGTTTAGTGATTCTTGAGAGAAACAAAATGATCTGTTATTATCTTTGGATCGATAAAGTATCACAATACCACTGATTCAATTCTTAAAATTACAATTAAAGATCGCAAATGCATTAACAAGTCATTGTGTGTGTGTGAACAGTAATTAAAATCAACATGCATCCACATGTGCTGTGATTGATTTTTTCCATTAACAATCACAGCAATTGTGTGGTAGTGTCCCAAATAGAAAAAAAGTTCTCTCTCTGTTCCACACACACACACACACACACACACACACACACACACACACTCCTAATGGTGTATTCACTGCTTTCTGTCTTTGTACCTGACATCACATGATGCATTCCCTACCCCTGTACCCTAACTCTCAAACCACTTAAACCTGTGGGTACAGCGTTTTGGTTCCCGCAAATATAGTAGAACAAGCTCACACACACACACACACACAAAACACATACAAATCCTTATGTCAATATGCTCCAAGGCACAGAGCATGTAGGTCCACTCTAACAAGTGCAGCTAGTTTGCAAAGGTAAATTGAACAGCCATTTATAAGCCTTGATGCAGGCTGAAAGTCTAAAGCAAGACTAGAAATAGATTTTTCAATATACTTAGATTTGGTAATTTAATCCTATGTGGCTGTACCAAACAAAGAAAATCAATTGTACAGAACAGTATATACGCAGTCCTATCTCAACATTAATGAGAGGTTCTGTTCTGCTTAGATGTTAAGAAGTAAGTTTCACTTTGGTGGCTTATTTAAACACACTGTTTGCATATAGAGGCCCACAAACAGAGACCCACAATCCATTTAAGGAACTGAGTTACACTTTAACAGATGCTAACAAAGATAATTAACCTGCTGCCAAAACCAGGTGTATAAACCGGCGGATCTGGTCTCGGTGCCCTGCCAAAGACCCATGGACTGCTTCCATTTTCTTCTCCAGCAAGCTAGACACACACAAAAAAAGAAAGTTAAAGGAGTAAGTAAGGAGAGAGGACATAAATGTTACATCAAAGGGACAAAAGAGAGGGGCTGCTGATTTAGAAGACACAGAGAAAATCTGACATGAAGACATGTTTGGCAAAAACAAACAACCTTTTGTTCTGTTGATTTGTCTTGTTCTGTGCATCGTCTGCAACTTCGGAGGCGCTGTCCACATCAATGTATATCTGATCCTGCTCCTGTCACGTACATACACACACACACACACACGTTTTAAGGATGAATAGTATAAGGAACATATCTATATATTTACACAAGAGTGCTTGCACAATGATACATATTTACTTGGATGCTAAATTCATGATAATTGATTTGAAGGAGTGTTTCTTTGTTCACACTGAGCACTGTCTCTGCATGCGCAGGTGTGCGTCTGACTGAAGGTCTGAAACAGCCTATTTATCCTGCAAACCTGAGAGAAGCCACAGGATAGACTGTATTTACAGACCTTACCAAACTTGTTTGACAAAAAACATTGTGCAGCTGAAAGATGCTGCTTTTGAAACATTTTTGAGTGCAAATTCGTTGTAACTTGATGCCCAAAACTATTTCATTCATTTGAATCTAATGGTTTGAAACAGTATAAATCAGCAGAGAGATGTCATTTTAACAAATGAAAGCTTTTTCATAAGATTACCTGTTGTATGCTGTTGAAACTGACTGCAAAGGTTCTCAAATGTTTCCACGTCTTTTGAACAGTATTATTCAAGAATACTGAGAAACAAGTCTAAGCTATATTCAAATATTTTGCCTACCTCTGACTCAAAGGCCTTATTGACTTTCCCCGTTTCTTGACTCTTCTTCTCTATTCTGTTCAGCTCCATTCTCTTGCTGTTCATGTGTGTTCAAACACTGGCCAGACACTTGCTGGGAAACGTTTTTTAAGCACACCTGTCCCCTCCCATCCCCCTTCCCTCTGAGATTCTCTCTTCTCTGTCTCTCCCTGTAACTCTTCTCTTGTCCTCGCTTTTCCTCCCTGGTCTTGTCTTTTTGTTACTTTGTTAGTTTTTATGTGTTGTGTGCTCTTTCTTTCTTACTTACTTACTTACAAACATAGTCGTGTCTCCATGACTTCAGATGACATCTCCTGGACACTTACTCTAACCATAACCATAACTAGTACTTGCCCCAACGTAATGATTTACATTATGGGGACTTGCTTTTTGTTCCCATAAGGAAGACAAGTCCCCATAATGTGACTGTGTAAACAAATTTAGGTCCCCACAACATCAGCAATACTTGAACCACACACACACACACACATTACTGATTAAAGTGTTTTGATGACTGATGCCATGTCTACCTACCTTTGAATGGTCAAAGGTCATTAAGGGACTAGTTCAACGCACACACACACACACACACACACACACACACACACACACACACACACACACACACACACACACACACACACGCAGACACACACACAGGTATGAGAGTTAATGTGTACAGCTGATTCATGCAGGGCATGTTTTGTTGCAAACGGGGAATAATTATTGGCACAAAGTTTCTCAAATCTAACCAAATACCACTCAGCATGACATGACCTTTCTCCTTCATTCAGTCATTTCTTCTAGTATCCCCACAGCCTTGAAAGAATAGTCTGTGCATATACAATGTCCCAGTGTTTGCAATAGTAGCCATACTATCAGTCAATAGCGCTCACTTTGTTTCTTTCATGAGTTAATCAATTCCATAGAAAAAACTCCTTCTGCCCCGAGACATTGTATTTTCTCTATATGGATGCAGTGTGTGCAAATGACGCCACACTGACAGCAGCCACTAGAGGGCACTAGTGTATAATTTCTGAGGACCATAATATACACGGACTGTATGCAGAGGTTAGGACAGGTTCATGTGAGTGCACATAATAATATTTATATATATTGGGTGACACACACTGGGAGCTCTCATTTAAGACTATTCTGTGCTTTGTATACAAATTCATACCAAACACTGAATTATCAAAACAGACAACATTTCATATCATTACTATAAAATATGACATTATGAGGAAACGTACACAAAGATTCCTGTAAGAAAATAATGATTTAGATACTACTCAGTTTTAAATGGAAAAGGTTAATCATCTGTCCTGCAACAGCAACTCAGTTTAGAAAGCTCAGTGTCAGTCATTTTTACATGCAAAAAAAAAAAAAAAAAAAAGAAGAAGAAGAAAGTAAATGAAAAAGAAACAAAACAGAATCAGACACTTCTTTACAGACTGTTCTCTATTACCACTTTGATGTAGCCTGTCCACATGTTAAAACCATTGATCAGGTCAAAGGCAAGAAGTTCAATAAAGCAAGAGCAGGGTGGAGAAATTGTTCTGACAGACTGAGGTTTATTGATGCGTAGCTTATGTGCCAAAACCCCTCACAGTTAGTAAAGGAAGAAAAACATTTGACAGTGGATGAGCCAGCATGATGTTTTCTGCACATACTTGCACTTATTCATTGTGTCTAGTGTCCCAATCATGACCCTTTCTCTCTATAGAGCCTAGCTTTGGGGTAAAGCAGGATGTAAGCCCCTTTGTGTATTTTTTAGGGGCCCACATGAATAAATCATAAAAGGATCTGGCAAGTGTTTGGGCTTGAAAATGACTTGTTCTTCTTCTTTACCTTACGTGAACTGAAAGTGATTACCATGATTAAATAAATGACATCCATATTTAAAAGATGTATTTAAAAAATCACTGCATTTAAAAGCAGATGAGTGTGATGAAACAATAGCTAACTGTGATATAACAACAGGTGATTGTATTGCACCAGCACACATGATGCAACAATAAGTTTTGGATCAGTAGGTAAAAGTGATATGACAACACATGATAGTGATACAACAATAGATGATTGTGATGCACCAACAGGTGACTGTGATGCAACAACATGTTTTGGAACAGTAGATATTATGATGCAATATCAGGTGATTATAATTATAATAGCAGGTGCCTGTGATACAGCAGCAGGTGAATGTGATTTCTTGTTGAAATAGATAATCAGTTAATCAATTTAAAACATTTTTTTTCAAATATCTTGATATTAAAGAAATCTAACTTATTTGTATATAAGAATGCAACAAGAATTGTTTTCACATAATTGTTACTTTACAATCTTTGGGGTTTGGAATGTTGGTCAACCAAGACTTTTGTGTTTTTTGTGTTTTGATGCACCAACAGATGATACAACAGCTAGTTCTGGAACAGTAGGTAAAGGTGATTCTACAATACATGATAATGATACAACAATAGGTGATTGTGATGCAACAACAGGTGATTGTATTGCAACAGCACAGGTGATTGTGATTCACCAGCAGGTGATTGTGATGCATTATCAGGTGATTGTGATGCTTGCTGAAATAGATACTCAATCAATCAATTGATTTAAAAAAAATATTACATTAATGTATTTGTAAGAGTGCAATAAACATTGTTTTCATATAATTTTAACTTTACAATCATTGGGATTGTGACTGTTGGTTGACTGAGACTTTTGGTAATGGGAAAATGTGATAGACATTTTCCACAACATTTAATCACAATGTGTAAACTGAACCATTAAGGGATTGATCACATATCATCTGTCCTTGCAGCCCTAAAGTGATGACACAAGAAAATGATTATGATGACCCATGAGGTTATTCTGCCCATATAAATACATGATTGTGATCAGACAACAAGGACCAGTCATCACACTGCCAGAGACAAAGATCTTGACAGTAAGATGCCATTGAATCAAACTGTATTAATTTTAGTGGTACTGTTGTATATCTCAGACTATTTTTTGTCATCAGTCTTTACTGTGTGTGAGCTGCTCCATCTGCACAAATGACCCTTGTAGTTCACACATCACCCATGTTCTTTGTACATATAGGTATATTTTGAATGAACCAGAGCTCATTCAAATAAACACATTTTAAAGGTACTATCTGAAATGATCTTTTATAATTCAGCGTCAATGGACCAACTCCAGGAAAGTGTCTGATGCTGTGGAGCCACTCATTAAAACCTTGTCTAACTCCAAGTGTATTTACATGGCAATTAACACAGAATTTGAATGCTAAGTTGGCTGAAAATAACCAAATACGGACATCCATTGTATGGAAAATATAAATAATTATAAAGTGGTGATTTGTGTTTTGCAATTAACATATCAAACATGCTGCATAATTTGCACAAGACGCTAAATATGTTTGGCATACTATAATATGCTCACAGTGTTGGATAAAACGCATCCTGACTGATGCTTTGTCTGTGGATGACAGACGGTTCAAGAGGGTGATTACATGCTTAAAATGTTAAAGACCTTTGACACAGGTTAGAACCTCTGTCAGATTTCAAAAGGAGCAGAGAGTAATTGGAATATTCTATTTGTGAGACAATGTTTTAATTGGTCCGCCCACACTGTTCTGTGCAGAATGTGTACAGCCCAGTTTCTGAGGCAGGCATCCACCAGATTGGTTCAGACACAGACAGGGCTCCATAATTACACTCCTCTATTCAGTGCACTGCCTGTGCGTCAGTGCAAACGTCATATTAGAGCAGCACATGGGGAACAGGACATTGGAGAGAGAGGAGAGGAAAGGAGAGCGCTCCTCACAGCTGTGATGTGATGGGGCTGTTGCTACAGGCAGATGTGCTGTTATTCTCCATCTCTCACATGAGGTGAAAGACTGAGGCAAACCAGCTCTGTTCTTCAGTGGCTGTGCAGTGTAAAAGGCAGATCAGCTCCTGTGTCAGAAATGCATCCAGCAGTAAGAGCTATAGCATCTATAGCAGCGGAGAGACTGGCAGGCAGCCCTATAGCCTCCACTCTAAGATGACAGCTTATTGATTCAGGTCTGGTTTTGGCTGGGAGCCCCATATGATTATGAAATATGGCCTAATGATTTAATAAGGTGACGCTTGCTCTAGTACACGCCAACTAAAGACTTGATGATTGGTTATTGCTCCCTCTTTCTCTCTTGCTTGCTCTCGTGTGCTGCTTTAGACATTACATCCACCTCTTGTCCTGGGTATTTACAATGGAAGCACCCACCAGCTCAGCTGGCATTAAAACAGGATAATTAAACATACTAAAGCATGTTGTTCAATGGGAAGTAGCAGGCTGTTTTTCACCCACGTTATATATACTTTACCTATTTTCAAACAGACTGTGTGGCACTAATGTAGCTACCTTCAGACAGCTGTTTCTTATTGATTAACTGTATACAGGTCCCCTTCTGAAACGCCTAGCATAACAACCAGATGATAATGATGATTATAATGACAAGGACGGTGATGATGAGAATGATTATGACAATTAGAGTCTGCAAATTGATAGCCCCTTATATCTCATTTAGGCACATAATCTGAAGCCATCTACCAGATAAATTAGATCACCTCTTCAACTGAGTCCCCCCCCAACGCACGTTGTGCCCTCGAGCAAGACCCCCTCCCCCCTCTTTCTGCTCTGCACCTGACCCCTTCCTCCCGAACCAGAGCAAGGAGCATCTCCCCACGGGGGGGGGGGGGGGGGGGGATCAATGAGGTATCGCGTTATACACGATGTGCTTTGATGCTGGTACCTGTCCTCTTCCTCTCCTGTTCTCCCTCCCTCCCTCCCTCCTTCTCTCCTCATCGCAGCCTTCATCGTCCCCTGCGCACCGCACGGCTCTCCCAACCTGACTGTCATTTATTCTTTATCCACCCACACCACCACCATCAACGCCACCCGAGAATCATCCACACACAGGGAACATTGTGTAGAGGAGAGAGGCATCGGCCAGTGCGTGTCAGCTGAGAGAGAGAGAGAGAGAGAGAGAGAGAGAGAGAGAGGGAGGGAGAGAGAGAGAGAGAGAGAGATCCTCCCTGGCACACACCCGTCAGTGTGGCAGTGTGATTTTGACTGACTGGCTGACTGACTGACGGGGGATTCTGGAGGAAACACACAGGAACGGGACGACACGCTCTCCTGTTTTCTTTTTTTATTCACACATTTCTCACTGTCTCGTCTGTCAACGTCGGCCGATGGTTTTCTAGCCGCGCCGCCTGAATCCACCTCAGCACCGGATTTGTTTTGTGTGTGTTGCTTTATTTCTCCTCTCCTTGATTGGCTGAACCGGGGCTGATCCCAGGCAACCTGGGCCGGGGCCGTGGGGCTGTTCAGCGAGCCTTGTAGCTGAAGTTCGGCACCCGAGATGAGCGCCTTGAGACCCTGGAGCGGGGCTCTCTCTTCGTCGCCGGGGAGAGGGTCCGGGTCGTGGCGGTGCCTGTGGTGGTGGTGGTGGGTTCTGGTGGTCGGGGTGGCGGTGGGCTCGGGAGATCCGTGGATGTCCGCGGAGGCATGCCCGTCGTCTTGCTCCTGCAGCAGCACCAGGATCTCCTGCGTGGACCCGGAGCAGGGTATCAATGCTTTCCCCGTCCTGCAGAGCGAGGCGGAGATGGAGAACATCACCGACATGTGAGTGTCTCTAAGCATCCGATTTCCAAAAGGGAGATGTCGGACTCATGAGTGGTCCTTTAATATTCACATTCACCCCGCTTTAATCAAGGTGGCTGCATTTCCAACACTTTACAAATAAAGGAATGTCATCATTCAGCCCCCTCCTCTGCCAATTGTGTCTGGAGCTGGCAGACACGGTCCGCAAAGAAAGAGCCAGAACCGCCTCTGTTTTTTTTGTTTTTTTTAACTCAATGAATCTTTAACCAATGCGTAAATTTAAGGCGAATTCACTAACGTACCAGCTCGGATACAAATTTAAGTCAAACGTTCATTTATTTGGCGCGGGTTCGGCTCAGACACGCATCATGTGTAACCTACATTGCATAACAGGTTCATTACCATCACGGGGGCACATCAGTGTTTCAACACCAGCGTGGAAACAACTCGTTTAAAAACACGAAAGCGGTCTGATTGACTTTATTCTGACAAACAGGCAAAGCCATAAGCGTGTCTGCGTGCGCGCGTGTGTGACTGCGTGTGTATGTGGACGGAGACACGCACGCTCACCAGACACCGCTGTCCAAATATTAGCACAGACACTTCCCAAGATGGCTTATATGAGTGTATTTAAATGAACCACAGAAGCGGAGGAAAATCGATTCTCACAGGAGGGAGGAACAGAAGATTTTTCTAGACAGTGTCAACATGTTTGCGTGTATTTGAAGACTGGACAGTCCTTTAACGGGCCGTCAGGTGGTGATTCAAGATGACACAAAATCTCAGTGTGCGCTGAAAATGTACAGCGCTCCCACCGTCTCACGCCCCCCCAAGCTTTTCCCTGTCATTTCATAAAACGTCATATGGCCTAGAAAGAAATTGAAATAACTCTAAGCATTTTCTATCTGAGAGCAATTAAACGGGAGATTAAAATATTTAATTGCTGCAATATCATTCTTGGCAAAGATAAACGGCCTTGTTGATAATGACTTTTGTCAGAGATAAACAATCTTCATCGGCGAGGCCTTGGAGAAGCCTTGGAAGCTGTTTAAATGAGCCAGCAATCTGGTGAAAAGCATTCAACTGAGTGCTCGGCTAATGTAAACAGACAAATTACTGATGACCGTGCGACGTCTAATTCCAAACGACCTTGCCAAAACAAAAAAAAAAACGCGCGCGCGCACAACACACACACACACACACACACACACACACACACACACACACACACGGGGAGATGGGGTTGTCGCGTCCCATGGCTGTGTTAATTGGTAAGCCATCCTGATGTTTGGACATCTGCACTAAAGTCACACGACCTGACAGAATGTAACGGGCTCTCAGTGTCAGTGCGAACACCTGAAGTACAGTTACTTTGCGCTGATGATGTCTCGTGTGTACAGATGTGTTTAATAGCCTATAAAAGCTGAGTCAAACAAATCATTTTTAGTTCCCATCTGCTGAGAGAATGTCCTCCAGTAGAGTCAGGGAGGTGGATGTCTCCTGAATGACACAGACAAAATCAGAAATGACAATATTTCTTTTTGACTGATAACATCAAGATTTTGAGGGTGTTGGCTCTTTAAAGGATATTAACGAGACAAAAAATACAGAGAGTTGTTTTTATAGACAGGCGGCCTTTAATAAATGTTTAGAGGGCAGCATTTAAGAAAATATCTACTTTTGTATCAAAGTGATGTACTGATAGTATATTTAAGATGATGGACACATGTGAGTGTGGTAAGCTTAACTCCTTGTTCACTAAGAAAAACATGCATTGAAGGGTTAATCACTCCTAATGAAAAAGCAGAGATGGATATAAGAGCAAGCTTTTAAGTATTTGGCAATGGTGTTATTATTCAGCAATCTAACTTGAACTGGAACACTGTCTGCTTTTGTCTTTATAGCTGACTTACAGTGTAACTGCACATTACCTTTAAGATCGTTACCTTGAAAACATTTGGTCAGAAATGAATTTTAGTTGTTTGTCATTACTGTCAGGCAATTTCACTCCCTAATGAAAGTAATTTCATGAAACGGTGTACTGAAGATGCTGCTTTTCACAGAATGGGGTTTCATTTATCAGTGTTTCTTTATGTCACTGAAAAATGCTGACATTCTGGGTCAGCTTCTTTAATTATTAAAAGGCACAGATCAAATTTTAGTGCTATTTTTTTTTCTAAGTTTTTTTTTTTTTTTTTTCTGAGGCTTTTCGGCTTTATTTGATAGTGACAGCAGAGAGCTGACAGGAAATGAAGGGAGAGAGAGGAGAGCTGATATGCAACTAAGGTCCCTGGCCAGACTTGAACTGGGGATGTTGGTATTACATGGTGTGTGGTGTGGAAGGGCAGGACACCCCGTATGAGATAGCTGTAATGGTTAACGCTGTCTTTTCAGTCCTTACTTGTCAGTGTTTTGACTTATTGACTAAAATGTGATTGTTCTGGCATAAATTCAGAGAGACAAATTCAGAGAGAAGGTAGCGTATCATGTTGTATTTGAAATAATTAGCAGTGGTCCTTCACTACTTGTAATGATCTTGGAGATCAATGAATCTAATTAGAATAGTTTTTGTTTCAGTTTCCCAGTCTGAGGCTGTATGTCATCGCATGAAAAACATTATTTAGTGACTTTGAGCTTTAGCCAAACAATACATGCATCAGTAAGACGCAGGGTTCCTGCAGAACAAAGAGCTCTGCTGTGACTCTTACAGCATGTTCCTTCCATAGCAGAGACTATGCTCAGTTCACTCTGGAGGTTTTGTTTAGGCCTAAATGTTCTCAGACGTCTGATCCCAAAGCTGTGATATTTGAAAAGAAGTACACGTACTGCTTTTCAGAACTTGTTCACACAGTTATGCTCATTCACAAGAGGGGGTTGCCCACCGTCATTCCCTATTGGCCCTTAAAAACTGACAGGTCAAGAGCCTTTCTCAAATGCAGCTGAGGAAAAGAGGCAAAGGCTGTGTCTCTATTTTTAAGAAAACACAACCAGCTCCTCTAGTGTACCATATATCAGCTGCAGTAGCTTCAGGAGATCATTCTTTAATTTTGAACTCTAATTATATTGGCTTATTATGTCTCTTTGTCTTGTTGAAATGTTTATGTTTGTGCTTCCCTCAAATTTAACAAATGAGCCTTCTGACACTCACTTGTATCTCCTGACAGTTACATCGCCAACCAGACCAGCTTCTCCTCCATCAACGACAAAGACCTGCACTACTACAAGAATCTCAGGAACCTGTGAGTCATTTACGGCTTATATTAAGAAGAAAAATGCCTCTGTGTCATTGTTGTACATATTTGCTAAAATATTCTGTGGCTGTTCTGTTAACCACATCTCCTATTGTGTTAAAATGTTCCTGTATATGCACATAATGGTCAATATAGGGTCCACATCAAGCAGGTAGAAGAAAAATGTAACTACACTTTAATAACATTTCAACAGTATTTCTATACTTACTCGGCTTGTTATGGTCCACTATATGAGACATATTGATTTTCATCTGCTTTTACCAATAATTCTCCCTCTTTGCTTAAGGCAGTATACTGTGTATGGCTGTTGCTTTAAAATCCTGCTGTGTTTATCGCTGTGTCCCAGGGCGTTTGTAGTTACTGTGTTTTGCTATGCTTCTCTGTCTCATTTTATTTCTTAATCTAAAAAAGAACTTTCTGCCGAGCAGCACTTTTCTTGCAATGCAATAATCTGTTAAGTAGACACTACCTAATTTCCCAGCCAATATCCCATTTGGTAGACAGATGAGTACAAAGTACGTTACGCACTGGAAGTGTATATGCTTTTAATTGTGGTTTGATCCAGTGTGAACAAAACGCTAAATGCAGGCAGGATGGCTGCTGTGGCTGAGTAAAACTGTCCTGTGTATCTGAGATAGATACTTTACACACAATTGCACTCTGTGCAGTGTTAATACTTTGTAATATATGATACCACTATTTAATAGTTTGAATAATTTTACAGAAATCATTTATCAAGTGTCACACTTTTAAATGGTAAAATAAAAATTGTCGCACAGTCCAAGTAATTTCAGACAAATTCAATCAGTCACAGAACATCATTTAAACCAACTTCATATCAGATAATGATATTATCTTGAAGCCTCACCTCAGCTGATGAAGGGCACAGACTCTCTGAGCACATGGGTTTAACACTGCTGAGTAATGTACTGTGTGAAGCAATGTTAAAGGCACCTGACTCTTAAAATAGTTTTTTGGGTTTGGACTGTTGGTTGAGCAAAGCAACACAGCTTATGTTGTCATGTCTTGGGGTCTGTGAAGTTGTAGTTGTGATAATCAAAGCATGATTACCATAACTGATGACAATGATAATCGTTAGTTGCAGCCATATTGATACTGTTTTTGGTGGAATCACATGTTTAAACGTCACTTGCACACCAGATGAACTGACAATTGGTTTCTTTCCATGTGAACAACAAACTTTCTGTGTCTCTGTCTGTTTATTTCACAGTTAACTGCACACAATACAACAAGTCCTCGAAATTAAACAGCAAAATAAAATTTTTTGTCCATGCCCTGTAGAGCAACACATGGAAGCATTTTCTGATTTGATGCCCCTATTAGCAGGATGTCATCATTTGTCTGCGCTTTCCAAAACCATCGCACAGTTGAAGAGTATTGATAACGATTTGGGTAGGTTTAGGCACAAAAATGACTTGGTTAGGGTTAGGGCAAGACCCTGGTTTATGTTAGAATAACTACCTCCCAAAACTTAACTTAGGTTAGGATTAGGGGACCTTGGTCACCATGGTTACAGCACTCTCAAACATTAAAGATGAGATGTTTTGTACACCCATCCCTCCGCTCTGACCTCCTCCATACACAGTTTTAGCTGCTGTGTAACAACATCTCCTGACTCCCTCCTTTGCTTCTGTCATAATCTGTATGGCTGCTAGAGGGCTTATCACTTAAACACAAACATATGTTGCTCTTCTTGGTGGGATGGTCTCCTCATATAACACTGCTAATATCCTCTGATGTCGGTATTCAGATGCTATCTTTAAGCTAATAATATCTGTGCCCTACAAGTCGTAAATATCCATCCCTTTTGGCTTAAAGGATCCTACCTTCTAAAAAGGCTTTCTTTATAAATCATTTATAGGTTGGGACTAGTGTTATGCTATCTATGTTTTATTCATAAGGGCAGAATTTGGGTTGCCAGGTTGTGAAAAAGTCCTTTTGCGGGTATATATCCTCCTCTAGCATGACTCAAAAAAGAGGCAGAAATATGTTTTGTCAGTCTTCATGGAGCTGATCAGAATTTATGTTTTTGCTGTTGTTGATGCTGCAGCTGTTGTTCATGAAGATATTGATGATGGTGTTATATATGTATTTCTTTTTGTTAGAACGGTGACCAGCAGCAGGCTAACATATGTATCGAAGCTGGCCTTTCAAAATAACATCAAGCTACAGTACCTGTAAGTAAGAACACATATGCTCATTGCTTTCTATAGATGTTACAGCTGTTAGGCCATTATTCATCACTTTTAGTGAGTAATTAGTTTGATTTTTACTTATGTTAATTTCTTAACATAAGTATTATTTATGGTCTTAACTAACAAATACAGAATTGGTTCCAATGCTTAAGAAAAATTATACAGTATGTAATATTATAGCGAGTAACTTAACCAGAAATAAATGGCTGAAAGATTGATGGACAGTGAAGTCAAGTTCAGGTTCACACTGAACAGAATTTATAATTGATTGTCAAATCTTGGGACCTTGTAAACATAATTAAAGTCTGATGCTTATTACACTGATCAAATGCACCACTTAAGGTTAATTGTCACAGTCCTTAGAGGGGAAAACTTTTAATGAGAAAAATAATGCAGGCTTATTGGTGTGCGTAGAAATGCACCATTAGTTGCTGTAACATCAACCTAATATTTTGTTGTGGTATTACAAATGCAATCTCATTCCCTGATGTTCGATTTAATTTCCAGGAATCTGAAAGATAACAACCTGTCATCGCTCTCCTGGAGGATATTCAGACACCTCAACATCTCTTATCTGTGAGTTCAGTACAGCCTTCATTATCAGCCTGTCTGTCTCTGTGTCCATCTGTCCATCTGTCCCTTACTTACTCTCTAGGTTACCCTCTAGTTGTCATCATAATCTGTACATAAACATAGACCTATAGTGACTGTGACGTCACCTATAGCTCGGAGCTTGGCTTACAGCTGCCTTTAACCTTTGGAGCCAGAAAATTATTATTTTTAACATTTAGATTGAGGCAACAGGGTGGAGAGATTAGCTGAGGCGACAATTAGCCACCAGGGCTCAGTGTGACTGGCTATGACACCTGTAAATAAAGGGAAACATTTCCTCATGATACCATATATGATACTCATGATACTCAGTCTCTCTTTACTATAATGAATATTTTTTTCATGCGAGGTGGCAACTGAAAAATCTGTATCTGAAAGGCATACAGTAGTTCAACATTTGGGAAAATACTCTTATTTGCTTTGTGGCCAAGAGTTAGATGAGAACATCAACACTGCTGCCATATAAATATCCATTAAATACAAAGCTGAAGCCTTGAGCCAGCTAGCTTAGCTTAGCATACAGACTGGAAACAGCTAGACTGCCTCCATGCAAAGGCAACAAAACTAGCCTATCAGCACCAATTTTTTCAAAATCTGTACAAACACTAAGTGTAAAAATGACAAGTTGTTGTTTTATGAAGTGTTATGTGCTGGACAGTTTCTTGTCCGAGGTCAGTGACTTTCTGGAGTATCCACTGGTTGCCCGGCAGCCTCAGGGTAAAGACAATGCTTCAGGGTGTTAACTGCAACCAACCAAGAAATAATCACAGGCACAAAAAAAACCCCTCATTATTTTTATATCTCAGTTTTTGTTTGGATTAAATGAATGAGATATAACATCTTAATTAGTGAGCTTCAGAAGAGCTGGCAGATTTTGTTATCATTTGACAGAGCCAGGCTAGTTGCCCCCCCCCCCCCCGTTCCCCAAGTCTTAATGCTAAGCTACTACTGCTGGCTGCAGCTTCACATTTAACAGACAGACATGAGAGTGGTATCAATTATATCATCCAACTCTGGGCAAGAAAGCAAGTAAGCTAATGTAACAAAATGTCAAACAATTTCTTTGATGCACTCATACACTTGCAGTTGCCACAATTCACACACTGCTTACTTTTCTCAAATCTTTTGTTACGCTTTCTCACTCATCACTAATCACTGACTGTTCTTGACCGTGTGTGTTTGTGTGTGTCTAGGATCCTGTCAGGGAATCCTCTACACTGTTCCTGTGAGAACATGTGGATCAAGCTGTGGTTAGGAGAGGAAGCAGACACTCAGGAGTTGCGCTGCATTGAGGATGGAGGACGCAAGCTGCTGTCCAGACTGACACTGCCTAACTGTGGTGAGGACACACACACGCACACACACCACCCACACACGCACACACACACAGAGTGAGTAAGGAGCTGGGGAAGAGATTTATAAGCTGTGGCAGAGTGCAGCACCTGGAGGAAAACTGTAATTCTAATGGTTTTCCTCTACAGAAAACTTTCCATTCACATGTGTTTCTATGCACATGCATAGTTGTGTGTGTGTGTGTGTGTGTGTGTGTGTTTGCATAAATGTGTATGTGTTTAAGTGCAGGACATATACTGTACAACATTTGTTACTGCAAGACAAGTGTGCTAAGTATTTTGTCAGTTCCCAGGGGAGGTGTGGGGGATGAGTGACTGGAAAGAAAGTGAGGTTTGTTGTTAAAACCTATGAGAATAACTGTACAAAGAATACAATGCATGCAGTGAGAAGCCATTGCGGTAATCAGCAATATATACCCACTGGTATGTGACTTTCCACAGGCTACAGTGAGGACACTGCACATACTGTACTTCACTTCTGCAAGGCTCTGCTTAGCTTGTATATTGTAATTTCCCTAGACACAGCATAGTGCAAAATAGCCACAATGTCTTACACATGAACAAGCAAACAGGTGACCAAATGAATGCATGCATGCACACTTGAAGCCCTGCTTTTATAGCTGGCTTAAAAATGTAATTTGGATTCTGATGCGTGTCACTGAAAGGCCAAAGACAATGAACAGGCTGACGTCATCTCTGTCCTGTAGGGATCTTTACCCATATAATGCATAGATTAGCTGCTAGATGGAGGAGAGAGAAATGTTTGACATATTGAGAAGGAGAAGTGTGTGGTTTTGTGTGTGTGTGTGTGACAGGTTATGTCACCTTATAGGCTGGTTACATTTCATCTGAGACATTTGCTTGTGTGTGTAGAAAGGTCACTGTGCAGGATATTATAGAAGCAGAAAGATATTATACTGAGAAGGAGCATTTGCGTGACTGAACAAGCAGATGACATCAGTGAGCCTCAAAAGATGCTGAGTAGAGAAAATTCAACGCATGTATCACAGTAAAATGAAGTGTTATAAAGACCATCTGCACCCTGTCCTATAGCACCGGTGACCTGCTGTCACACAGCAGATTTCATTTCCTTTTTCTCTGAATCATCATGTAGCAGTCGGCTAGGGAAGAATTGTTTCAGGATTTGCAGAGATGCACTAATATACTCAACTGCAACAGCAACGGAAGGCGTTTTTCACATATTTGATTGTGATAAATTAAGAAAACAATTAAATATTTAGTTTTAAGCTGCAAAGAAACAACAATATTTAATATTCCCACATTTAGGAATACTGTGGCTGCAAACCAGGAAATCCTTTGAAACCTAAAAATTCTATTCCTGAAACATTTTTTCAGTGTTCCTGGAGAACTCCTGAACAATGAGTGCCTGCCACAGTGCACATTACAGTATAGCACACGTGTGATGTCAAGCTCGCCAGCGAGCTTGCTGTCACTCCAGTGCAGACTTCCACAGACCACAAACCTTTTATGTGCTTGCTTATGGGAGTCTTTATCAAGCTTGAATGTATAAATGTCAGCTGTTAATTGACGCTTTATTCTTCCCTTCTTTACTGTATGCCTCCCGCATGAATTTTTAATGAGTCTCTCTATTTTGGACTCTCTTCTATTCATAAACAGGGTCAGATTACAGCTTGACCTGTCTCTGAAAGTCTGAGCCTGACCTGCTCTCATTCTCCGAAGAAAAAATCAGTCCAAACTCAGCCTGGATTTGTGGGTTTTTATAAGCACAAATCTGGCTGAAATGAACATTTAGCAATAATACAGAGCCCGAGCTTGACCCAAGTAAACAAATGAAACTCAGATTGTTCCAGCCTTTGGGGGAATAAGTCCAGTCACATCTGGTTTGTTACTGTAAAGTGAGAACATAAAATACCCACATCATGTCTGCATTCAATTTATAAAACACACAATAACAGCAACCAGGAAAGCTTTATAGGCCTAAATCGAAATGTAATCAAATTTTTGCTCTAATGAGCCAGAACATGAATCCGAAGTATTTTTGCCATCTCTGTTGTTGACAGGGCAAATGATATGGTCAAAAATAGCTCAGGGCAGTCGGGACGCACAGGACAGGACACAAACAATAAGTTAGCTTGCAGGAAGCTAACAATGTCATTGATAACTCCTATTGATCCGTCCCCTCTGCCTCCCTTCCATTAGTAGAGGTTATTTTTGGCATTAGCACAGTTACGACAGGGCCCCTGGAGAGGTGGGCAGGGGACCCCCTGGCAGAGTGACATATGAGGAGGAGGACATGGTGGGGCAGGGGGTGCCAAATAATGCCCCAGGGCTAACAGTGATACACCAAAAGACCTCTCAGTCTGGCCAAATTGCTGGCCTTTTGCTCTTGCTGTCATTTTTTTCCTTCCATCTTTTGCTGCTCCCTCTCTCTCTCTTTCTCTCTCCCTCTCTCCAGCCTTCGTTCCTCCTCTTTATTACTCATTTTCCATCTGTCTGTCTGCTTCGCTGTTTCTCCTTCTGTATGCCTGATCATTTCTGAGTGACGTATGGGGAAGGCACAAAGGAAAGGAAGTACCCAATGATGCCCTCGGGCTGACACTGATCTCTCAGGCCACCCGCATATGTCTCTCTCTCTCTCTCTGTTCCTCTCTGTGAACTGTTTATTACTGGAGCTCTGCTTGCAAAGGCTGGCAAACGCAGGCTGCTTGCACTGCTGACCGACACAAAACTTTACTAAAAAGTGCTGCTCTGATGTAACTGCAGTCCCACGCCTGTGCAATATGAAAATAAGTGAAGTGTGTCACTCAGCAAAAATGTTGGGGTTCAAATAGCCGTAGGTGTTAAAGCACTTCCACTCAGATGATTGTTAACGGGATGATTGAAACAATAAAGAAACCCTCATAAAAACCTATAAACTCTACACTCTTGTTTAATTCCCTTTAACAACTCAATTCGTATGATGACTTCACCTCATTGGGATCAAGAAATTCAAGCTTTTTCTACGATAACACTCATTGCAACCATAGGTTTCTGTAGTAAAAGTATCTGCTAACTGCTCTAAAAAACAGAAACATTAATAATTGAAACCAACTATCCTTAGCAAAGGTGCTTTTTTCATGGAAATCACAGCAGATGGATTACCAGATCTCTGCTGGTGACATCACAGAACTGGCACTCTCTGTCTTCATCTGTCTCCCTCTCAGTTTGTCTGTCTCTCTGTCAGTTCATTTGTTTGGCTGGAAAGGTTTCTTTGCATTTCATAATCCCCTTTTCTGTCTTCTAATTGTTATTCATGTGTATTTTTCCTCTCTCTTTTCCATCATTCTCTCTCCAGCTTATATTCTTGGGGAGTTCACCGTAGATATGTTTGAGTGTCAGTCTTTTTCAACTGACTTAAATTAGATTAAACAACAAGACACAAAAGCTGTAATACTAAACTTAAAATCAACACACAAGTTTGAAGGCAAATCAGCACAGAACAGACTGACAGAGACAAATTAGTTTGGTGTACATGTCTTGCAACTCTGATGCTTTACGAGAGTGTTAAGTATGTTAAAAGTAATGGACATGACGTTTAGTGCCATCCCACCAACATCTGGGTCTCCTGAATTCCTTTTAAGGCTGTGCTGCTGTCATTTACGAGTGTGGTTTTGCTAACAGAAAGCTTCAAAAGGGTTTGAAAGGGACAAAACAGAAGAGCAAAGCTGGTCACAACTACTCACTAAATCAACTATATAGGAAAGGGAAGAAAGCAACTGCAAAGATTTTGAAAAGTTATTGTGTAAAAATAGAATACGATGCAGTTTTGATTTTATATTTTATCTGGGGTCCTTCATATGACAGAAATGATACACAGCTGAGCCAGCTCATCCAAAACCAACGCAAGGAGAAGTGTGTACCTCATGTCAAGAGGTGGAAAGTAATGGTGTAGTGGTCAAGGTGCTTTTGCGCAGGAGGCACGTTTCACCTAAGCTGCCTAACCTTAACTGTACCATACTGCCATAACTACCATGATGCCTTGTGCCAATATGTGATCATTTTAAAATGTTACCACTGGACATTAAAAAAATATTATCATAATCCTAAACATAACACCTAAACAATATTAATGTTCTTGTCTGGTTGCACTGATCAGACACCAAAATAGCTAAATAAATAAAGGAAATCAACTTCAAACCAACAGGAAACAGGATAAATGTGTTAAATGTTAATATAGTTAATATTGTTGAATACTAAGCCCCTTGCTGCAATAACTTCAATGTAGCACTCCTCAGGATAAAAAAGTAAAAGAGTGACAGATGCAGTCAAGGCAGGTATTGACAGATTTGAGGAAAATTAAAATTTACTAATTATCTGATATCGGAGTCAGAGCAGGCCAGGTGTCAATACGACCCACTGTAGTTTAAGTTAGAAAGCAATAATCTATAGCAGATTCAGGTATTCAAAGCTGCTCAGCCAGTGCTGGCTCTCGCTCCCCTCCCCGTTTCTCTGAATTCTTTGAGCCAAAATTATTTTGTGAATCTTTCTCATAATGCGTTGACAGTCTTCACTGTGCTCAAACAAGAGAACAATGCAGAGGCAAACTCAGGGACAGATTTGAGTTGTGTGACTCTCCAGCACATTTCCTCCTCTCCCTGTTGCACATTTGACAAAGATGTCTCTCCCTCTCGCCTGTCTCTGCCTCTCGTCAGAAATCATGACATCTCTGGTGTGGTGGAAGGGTTGGAGCATTGCAGAATAAATGCGAACACTTCTCTAAACACCGATATGGACGTGCCTATTGTGGCCTATAACAAGGGCTGACAACAATGACACCTCCAACAATGACGCTGAAGTATACTGTGGCGTATTGTGCCGAGGTTTCAATACAGAGAGCAGTGGATGCTTTCCTTTTAAATATGAGCTGTGAGCAGCTATTCAGCTCCACATCACCGGGTCATATCCGTGATGTTGTGCTTGTAATTCACAGTCAATTCATAGTACACACTCCTGGTGAATGAGGGCAATCTGGATTCAAGGAGTGTCAAGGACTGGCATATATACATTGCTAATGAGATGTATTCTTCACACATTTATTCTGCTGGAATTGATAAGGTGAGGTTTTCATGGTTACAATTCTTCCCAGTTCTATAATTGTAAAGAAATCACCATTTACTTTTAAGGCCTTTTTTTTTTTTTTTTGACATCTAGGAAAACACTGGCAATACAAAGTAAGTAGATTTTGAGAAAATTCAAATAAGCCATTAATAGTGAATCCCACAAAGTGTAAAAAACAAACAAATAAACAGAAAAGCAAAATAATTAAATTACCTATAATTTAAGGATCTATTTTTTTGTTTTAAAAAAAACTGAAAATAACTATTCTCAAGTACCTGTTGTAATGAACGTGGCTGACTAGAATGAGAGCAATTAGTATTCAGTTTTACATGCAGTCTGCACTAAAAGACCAAGAAAAAAAAAATTCTGGTACAAATGCATTATTTCTAATATTCATCCTGGCAACATATGATTTATGTAAAACAGGGCAGAGACGCACCAAGTCATAGATGTGAAGCACATGAATAAACCTAGTTCAGCAGACATGTCCCACCAAAAACCACTGCAACTGACTGAATGACTGACTGAAAATAGGAGTGAGATACTTTTTGGTTTCGTGAGTTGCCTCCTGATTAAAACACCTCCATCTTATCATGAAGCCACAGGAAGCTGAAAAAAAAGCCTGTGTTGGCCTTTCAGTGTAAATCTTGTGTGATCCTTTTTGTTAACATTTCTTGTTGGAAAGTCAATCGATTGACTAAAGGGGCACAAAATGACCAGAAAGAGACTCACAAGAACTACGAAGAGAATCAGTATGATTGCAATGAGATGCACAACAACACAAGACACAAAATGTCCATAACAAGCAAAACAAACCCAAAGAGATGTAAAACAGCAACACAGTCAAAAAACTGCAAAAAGACACTAAATGACACCAAAATTATGCAAAATGACTGCAAACAGACAACAAATAACTATAACCAGACACAAAGCCGTTGCAAAGAGGCACAATAGTAGATGTTTTGTGTGTCTTTGAAATTTGTGTGTGTGTGTGTGGGGGGGGGGGGGGGGGGGGGT